>PITA01008174.1:53398-76392 GCA_004023965.1 Spilogale gracilis | reverse complement strand
ATCCAGGGCTCCAGAAAACATGGGACCTATCAGGCAGCCCAGGCAGGGGGTGGGAGTTGGGGGTCGAGACAGGGTGCCCCCAGGGCTCCCCACCAATCAGTAACTCAAAGGGGAGATGGTGATGCCATGAAACAAAGTCCCAGGGAGGACCCTCCATTCCCCACCATTCCCCATAGGGCTTGGGAACAATGAGGGGGCGCCTTCAGATCTTAAGATTGGCCCCAGGTCTATAAGCTATGTAGAGTCTTAGAGATGCGCAGGCCTAGGCCCCTCACGTGACCCTTGGAGAGGAGCCTGACTGTTCCAGGGGACAGGACAAGGATACACAGCACTGCATGGACCTACAAAGGGCCTTTACTCCCACTAGCCTCCCCTTTCTCCCCCCCCCCCCCACAGGGGCTGTGATGGCAGGACACCTGTCCCTTTGCTGGGGGCTGCCTAGCTAGGGGACTGCAGTTTAGAGCACATAGCCCAGCTTGCTGTGGAAACAACTCCGGGTGGTGTTAGGAGGGAGAGCCCCCATGTGTGGGGTGGAGGGGGGTGTGCCCGGGAGTGCCCCCTCCTCCCGGGTCGCAGGGTGGCTTTGCTCCTTCCCTGCCTGGGGGCATGGGGCCAGTTCCTGTTGTCATTATACACAGACAGGCCCCAGGCCCAGGTCCCCTCTGCCCACCCCCTACTACTATGCATAGTATAAAAAGACTAGAGCAGATACAGCCTTTAAAGATGTGGCCTGACCTCATATGACCCCGGCTACCCAGGCTTTGTGATTCTGGGGGGCCTAGTTGAGGGAGAGAGAAAACCGAAGAATCCCCCTGACCCGATATCAGGCGGGACACCTCCATCTCCAGGCACCTGGCCCTTAGTCCTCTACGTGCTTTCTCCTCCCATGAAGTCAGACGAAACAGAAGAGGGGAGAAAAAGGGGATGGGAATATGTCTGCCAGTAGGGACTAAAGAAGCCTGAGTTCCCAAGATCCCCATGATAAGCTCCCCAAGACTTTGAGAACCCATCTATGGCCCAAAGTTGGATTCAAGGTCAGAGGCCTCCACAAAACCCTCCAAGGCTGGACGGAGTGGGATTCCAGGAGGGCCAGGGGAAGGGAAGTCAGAGGGGACCCAACAGGGCTTGGTCCCGGCCCAAGGGGAGAAGGGTGTAGGGGTGGTGGCGGTGGGCAGAGGAGATGAGCAGGTGAGTGGAGGCTTGTTTTAGGGGTGGAGGTAGAAAAGGTAGAGGCTGGTATGCGCCCTCTTCCCCCTCCCAGGAGGACACCCTGAGGAGCCAGTTTGGGGAGTAGGTGGAACTCCAATTCTAGAAACTAATCCCCTACTCAGCCTCCACCTCCAAAGGCCTCTGTCTGTATCCCCCCACCCCACTTCCCCCCTGAGGCTGGCTCTCCCCAGCTCTCTTGGCTACTCCCTCCTTCCACCCATCTCAGAGTCTCTGTGCTCTGTCCCCCTCCAGATGGTGTTGGGCCCATTCCTGGTTTTCTCTGGCTCTCCCTCTAAGGAAAAAAAGCTGGCTTGAGGCAGATGGAGCAAGGCCAATCCTAGTCCCCACCTCTCTCTCACTGCTCCCCCTGAACCAACACAGCACAGGGGCTGAAGAGCCCATCCAAGGGCCAGAGAAGCCTTAAAGAAAGTTTTAGTCCACTCTCAGATGACTTTCGGGCCCTGAGGGGTGTGAGGTGGGAGGCCCTTCAAGGCAGGGGCCCTTTAGGGACATTACTTCCTGAACCCCCTTTCCTCCTCTGTAGAATTGGGAGGAGGTCTCCCTCCCACTCAGTGTGCAGTGAGGATTGAAGGCAAGTCTACCTAGTTGCATCCGACCCCAGGATTTAATCCTCAGAGGCCGCAATTGGGGGGGCATCCTCAGTGTCCTCACCAGAGCCCAGGCCTGGGAAGTAGAGACATGATTGTTCAGAAACTTCCCCACACACAGATAATTTCAGGGAGAGTTTTTAATTTTTTTTTTTAAGATTATATGTATTTATTTGACAGAGAAAAACACAGCCAGAGAGGGAACACAAGCAGGAGGAGTGAGAGAGGGAGAAGAAGACTCCCCCGCTGAGCAGGGAGCCGGATGCCGGGCTCGATCCCGGGACTCCAGATCAAGACCTGAACCAGACCCAGACACTTAGCCACCCTGATACTCCATGGAAGTTTTTTTTTAAATGGACTTTTTCCGCCATCCCAATTGTTCTGACATTTTCTATGCCTCAGATAAGCCATCCTAATAATATCCTGTGGGTTCCCTAAAGAGAAGAAGCAACATTTTAGCTGTAAAATTTGCTGACAAATAACAATTCAGCGTCCTTCTTTGACCAAAATGTTTTGTGCTGTTTTGTTTTCTATCTCCAGGCAACATTCCAACCTGGAGAGTCAGAGAGTGAGGTCTACCCCTCCCTGGAAGAAAGCGGCGCTGGGAGAAGTGTTCCTCATCTATCCACCCATCCAGTCATCCAACAAAATGTTATGGAGTGCCTACAAGGTGGGAGCCTCTCTCTCTCCCTCCCTCCCTCCCAGGAGTGTGGGGGACTCCGCCGGCAGGATACCTGGATCAGGGACCCCCTGCTGCCTCCACATTGGAGGTCAAAAGTTCTGAGTCCTAAGCAGTCCGGCAAAACGATCTTCGAAAAGAACATGGCAGACCCCGAGGCGTCTGCGTCCAGGTGTCCACACAGGCCCACACCTCTGGGGGCGGCACCACCTCCAAGCAAGGTCTTGGCCACATCCGGGTGCCAGCTCCGCGTCAAACAGCGCCCCCCTAGTGTTAGCGCCCAGGCATGGCTCTAAGCCCCCAATCCTTTGCCCCTGAGAGTAGTCTCCGACCACCACAAAGTCTCACCTTGGAAAAAGTACGCTCTGTTCACACTTCAGACGCACTGCATGCTTCTTAGCTTTTGTGCAACCCAGCCAGCCAGTGCTTATGTTCTCCATGCCCTGTCTCTGTCCTTCACCAAATCCTTCACAGAGTCATCTGAAATGCCGTTTATTTTTTTTTTTAAGATTTTATTTTTTTATTTGACATAGAGAGATCACAAGTAGGCAGAGAGGCAGGCGGAGAGAGCAGAGGAAACACGCTCCCTGCTGAACAGAGAGCCCGATGCGGGCCTCGATTCCTGGACCCTGAGACCATGACCTGAGCCAAAGGCAGAGGCCCTAACCCACTAAGCCACCCAGGCGCCCTCTTTTTTTTTTTTTTTTTAAGATTTTATTTATTCATTTGAGAGAGAGAGAGAGAGAGTGAGAGAGCATGAGACGGGAGGTCAGAGGGAGAAGAAGACTCCCGGTGGAGCCGAGAGCCCGACGCGAGGATCACGACCCAAGGCGAAGGCAGTCACCCAACCAACTGAGCCAACCAGGCGCCCCATGCTGTTTATTCTTTGTGCATTTTATCCAGTGTCTGTTTCTCCATCAGAGAGTGGAAGCCCCTTGAGGGTAGGAACTAAGAGGCGCACCAGGGGCGCCTGGTTGGCTCAGTCGGTAAAGCGTCTGCCTTTGGCTCAGATCATGATTTCGGTGCCGGGATCCCACCCTAGGTGGGGTTCTCTGCTCTCCTCGACCTCTGCCTGCTGCTCCCCCTGCTTGTGCTCTCTCTGTCAAATAGAGAAATAAATAAAATCTTAAGAGGGCCACCAGCGGGGCGACTGGGTGGCTCAGTTGGTTGGACGACTGCCTTCAGCTCAGGTCATGATCCCGGAGAGCCGGGATCGAGTCCCACATCGGGCTCCCTGCTCGGCGGGAAGCCTGCTTCTCTCTCTCTGGTTTCCCCTGCTTGTGTTCCCTCTCTGGCTGTGTTTCTCTCTGTCAAATAAATAAAATCTTTAAAATTAAAAAAAAAAAAAGAGGGCCACCAGCTTTGGTGTTAAGAGTATCTGTCTTGAGATAAACTCTGAGTTCAAGCTCAGCTGTGTGGCTTTGGACCTTTCTGAGCTTCATGTGGATGCTTCATGTGGCCCCTATAAAAAGGGATTGATTACTGCTTCTACCCCATGGGGCTAGAGGGAAAACTGATTGGGGTAATAATTGAGCCCTTACTAAATGTAGAGGTCTCTTTCTTTATGTATCCCCAGTGCCTAGTACATCATATGGGTTTATCTATTTAAATTTTATAAGTGAAGAGGGTCTGTTTGTTTATTTATTTATTTTAAAATTTTTATTGATTGATTGATTTTCAAGAAAGAGAGCGCAGCAAGGGGAGCAGCAGGCAGAGGGTGAAGCAGGCTCCCTGCTCAGCAGGGAGCCCAATGAGGGGCTTGATCCCAAGACTCTGGGATCATGACCTGAGCCAAAAGCAAGTGCTTAACTAACCTTCCAGGAGCCCTGAGGGTCTATTTATTTAATAAATTACTAGTTCTTCAGTGTTTACTACAACTACAGATTGGTTTTCAACCAATCTATCTTCTAAGATAGAGGCTAGTTTTTCTTTTATTCTTTTTTTTTAAAAGATTTTATTTGTTTATTTGACAGAGAGAGAGAGATCCCAAGTATGCAGAGAGGCAGGTGGGGAGAGAGAGGAGGAAGCTGGCCCCCTGCTGAGCAGAGAGGCCAATGTGGGCCTTGATCCCAGGACCCTGGGATCATGACCTGAGCTGAAGGCAGAGGCTTTAACCCACTGAGCCACCCAGGTGCCCTAGTTTTTCTTTCTTTCTTTCTTTCTTTTTTTTTTTTTTTTTAAAGATTTTATTTATTTGACAGAAAGAAACACAGCCAGAGAGGGAACACAAGCAGAGGGGAATGAGAGAGGGAGAAGCAGGCTTCCTGCTCGGCGGGAAGCCCGATGTGGGACTCGATCCCGGGTCTCCAGGATCATGACTTGAGCCGAAGGCAGTCACTTAACCAACTGAGCTACCCAGGTAACCCTAGTTTTTCTTTTATTCTATTATCACCTTCCCCTCATTATATAGAAAGAGATACTGAGGCTCAGAGAGGTTAAGTAGCTATCTCAAGGTCACACAGCTAAGAGGAGATAGAGGCAGGATTTGAACCCAGGTCCTTTGGGTCACAGTCACTGTATTATGTATGAAACTTCTCAGTCACTATATTATGCTCCACTCTACCTGATAAATATGTATGAAATTTAAAAATCAATCTCCAGACAACATTCCAAATCAGAGAGCTAGAGAATGAAATCTACCCCCATCCCAAAGAAAGAGGGCTAATAGGGGAAGTGTTCCTCATTTATACGTTCATTCCTTCATTCATTCATTCATTCCACAAGTCCCAAAGAAGTATCCCACCCAGGAACCTAGATTCCAGGGATGGCAGTGACCTGGGGCTTTTCCAAGCTCTGGCTCTCCAGCTGCAAATTGGGGACAAAATACTTTCCATTCCACTCCCTGCTGCAAGCCTGAGGATGAGTAATAAGAATGACAGTAGCTGGGCTGAGGTGGTTTTAACAGACGGAGGGGGTGGGGCCAGAGGGTTGCGCTAATGATGGAGTGGGAGGCACAGGAAGCAGGGTTTGTGGTCTCAGCAGGTGCAACTACGCCTGACTTGGGAATTCCCTTGGGATGTGCAGCGCTCTGAGGCTGTGGCAGGGAGGAAAAGACATTGCAGACAAGGGCCGCAGCTTTCCTCCATGATTTAGGGTTGTATGACCCAGGGGGAGGAGGCCCAGTCCCGTTAAGCACTACCACGGCCCCATGAGGTAAGACGATCCCCATTTAGGGACTAGGAAACCAGAGGGATGCAGACTGTCAAAGTTTCTGAGCTAGTAAGGAATGGGCTGGAACCTGAGTCACCCCGCTGTCCTGCACACATATCTTCCACCCAGGCCAAGATGCAGGACTGCTTCTTGTCCATTGCCATAGTGAAGCCTTTGGCCAGAGGTTCCCAAAAGCTCCCTACTCCAGCTCTATTTCCATTTTGCTGTCTTTGGGACCCAGGGTGATCACCCTGAGACACAGGGGTGATGGCACCACTCCCCAGGGGGAGAACCCCCACAGCCTCCATTGTTCTCAGTGTCGTTCTCAGGCTGGGCTCCGGAAATCCCTGGGTAACCATGGTCCATCTTCCCAGGCACTATCAGCACAGGATGGTTAGTTCTTAAATCCATTTTTCTGGCAGGAAAACCAGCATGGATATTCTTGGAGTCAAATGCAAGGCTTGCAGAATATTTAATATAGAGCCATGTGTCGAAATTTCTTTCGAATTCTGACTGAACCACTTTGCTTGCTCTCCCCTCCCCAACTCCCCCCCCCCCATGCCTCCAAGGCATTGCTGGATTGCTCAGCTGGGCTCCAGGGAGCCTGTTGGAGAAGCCACTTTCCACAGGAAAACGCAGCTTCCAAGCCCAGCACTCAGAGCCACCTGTCCACTTTCGTCTACTTATTTTTAAGATTTTTATTTTTGGGGGGCGCCTGGGTGGCTCAGTGGGTTAAAGCCTCTGCCTTTGGATCAGGTCATGATCCCAGGGTCCTGGGATCAAGGCCCACATCGGAATCTCTGTTCAGCAGGGAGCCTGTTTCTTCCTCTCTCTCTGCCTGCCTCTCTGCCTACTTGTGATCTCTCTGTGTGTCAAATAAATCAATAAAATCTTTTTTAAAAATCTTTATTTTTTTAATGATTTCATTGATTTATTTGACAGAGCGAGACACAATGAGGGAGGGAACACAAGCAGGGGGAGTGGGAGAGGGAGAAGCAGGCTTCCTGCTGAGCAGGGAGCAGATGTGGGGCTCTATCCTAGGACCCTGGGATCATGACCTGAGCCAAAGGCAGAGGCTTAACGACTGAGTCACCCAGGCACCCCAAGATTTTTAAGTAATCTCTACACCCAACATGGGACTTGAACTCACTACCCCGAGATCAAGAGTCTTGTGCCCCATCAACTGAGCTAGTCAGCCCTGCTCCTGCCTGCCCTTCTTACCACTCCTCCTGCCCATTGTTTGCAGGCAGCATCCCCAATGGGCCATTCTGTTCCACATCTCCCCACCTTGGCCCAGTCTGTTCCCTCTGCTTGGAATACTAAGGCCTCTCTGCCTTCTGGTCTACCTGCCAGCCTTTATCTGCCTGGCTTGCAGCATCCGCCTCCACTACTCTGTAGCCCAAGTTGGCCCAGAGAAACCCTTTGCGTTATTGTGCTCTCTGGGTCAGGATTTACAAGAAAGCCTTGAATGCAAAGCTCAGGCGTCCCTGGTGCCCAGAGCCACTCGAGGCACCTAGTAGGACATCATAATTTAGATGTGTCGAATGTAGACCTTCAAAGAGGTGCCACCTAGACACCCCTTCCTGGGAGGACACCCAGTGCAGATTTCCATGCAGTCAGCCCCAGGGCCCCCCACTCTGCTTCAGCTGGATCTAGACTCTCCCAGCTGAATGCCTCTCCCTTGGACAAGTTAATCAGCTGGACCCTGAGGGAGGAGTTAAAGGCAGGCTTCATTGTCCCTGCCTCAACTTCTCCTGGGCATTGCCACCTGACGCTCCTCTAGCATAGGAAGGTGGACTCACCCTCACTTCTAACACCAGGATCCAGCTGCTTCCAGACTTCATCTTCCCTATTTTCCACGGGCTCTTCACAACATCCCGCCCAGTCTGTGCCCAGGCTGCTCTCCAGCCAGAGATCCTCCTTCAGAGTTGGGGGGCCCTTCAGTGTTCATCTCTCCAAAATTCTAACCACCAGCACAACCCCTCCACCAGTCCGCTGGGCTCCACCTCCTTGCTCACCCCAAAGTGATGATATTGCTGTTACCTTGGTAACAGATGCTTTGTGGGTGGGTAGGACACCATCAGAGACCTGGGAGGTGGGGGCGGCAAACTGGCACCGGGCCATGGGAGGGTGCAGCCAGGGCTGTGACTCCTGGCCCCATGACTGCTGTCAGCCCTACGGCCCCAGCCCCCAGGAGAAAAGAAACAGAATAGAAGGGGATGTCTTTCAGGAAGGAGAGGTTTACTTCATAGAGGAGAGGGAGGTAATCCCAAGGCCACTATCCCCCGCCCATGAGAACAGGTCTTCGGGACAGCCTCAGCTTGGCTGCAGAGAGGAGGAGAGCTCGCACACACTGGAGCTCATGTTGTTCCCCTCCAGGGAGCCTGGGGCTCAGGGAGAGGGAACAGCTCACCCAGAGTGTGTTAGGGACAGTGCCACAGGCAGTGGGAGGGCGGCTCTATGCCAGTGTCCTGAGCTCCAGGGGTTGGTGGCAGCAGGGGGTGGTGGAAGGGCTCTTCTCCAGCCCCTGGGGACCTGGATGTCCCAGATGCCACAGTCAGGAAGTGTGTCAGGCACTTGCGTAAGAGCCTTCTATATTTCCATAAAATCATAATTACCGATGCCTGCCATGGCTTTAGCTCATCAGAGCGGTATCCGCCTCTGGGGGTCCAGTGGACTGGCAAGGGGAGGTCGGGGAGACTGGGCAAGGCCAGGCCTCTCACTATGTTCCCTGTGTCCCCTGCCCCACGGAGCCTGGGCCCTCTTCCTCTCCCCAGCTGGGCGATGAGAACCAGACTTGACCTCAACCATGACAGACTCCCTGCCCTAGGAGCTCCTCTCTAAAGCTGGAGAAAAAGACCAGCTGCTCACGTTTTCAGCTTGGTGGGGGGGCTTGGCGACTCATGGGAGCAGAGGCCACAGCAGGGAGGGGCTTGAGCTGAAGGTGTTGTTCAAGGGAGAAAATAGGTCAGTCCTTATGGAAGGAGAAGCAATTCCTCCCATCAGAGAATCTCAACTGCTCAGAGTGGAGGGGTCCTGGGAATCCTTCAGGCCAGTGGTTCTTAATCTTTTGGGGGATCTTAGAGTCTCTGAGGGGAAGGTGGAAGCTCTAGACCCTCCCTCAGAAAATGCTTATCCTTCAACATTTTATACAGCTTCAAGGGACTCATGAACTCCTTGGAGCTCGCCTGCAAGCTCCAGGTTAAGTATCCCTAAATAAATGAATAGACAGGTAGATAGATAGGTAAAAACTATCTATTGTGCCCTTACTCTGCCCAGCTCTTTACATATGTTAACTCATTTACTCCTCAAAAGAACACTAAGAGATATACAATTATTACCCCCGTTCTAACCTGACTTCCTATGTCAACCTAATCTATTCCAATTCTGCCAATCTAAAAAGAAGGAAACTAAAGAGATGAATAGGTCTCTGCCCAATGCCGTAGAACAGGAAGAAAACGGGCTGCACATTGTGCTGTGTGTGCAGATTTGGAATCATCTGGTCCATCCTTCTTTCCCCAGGCCCCCAAGAGCCTAGCACCCACTTTCACTCATTCGGCTATCCCATTAGGAGGCACCTACTAGTTCTGTTATGGCTTGAGGTCTAGGGAGCCCTTCTGGGTCTGACTGCTACTTACCCTCCTATAGCACCTTGCCCCTGGCTCGGCCCACCCTTTTTATCTGCCCTCTGACTCTGGGATGGGAGAATGTTCCTTCTCCAGCAGCTAGCCTGGCTACTCGTGCTCTGTCCCCAGCCGCTGCAGTGGGAGTTGTCAGCATGCAGGCAATGACTCAGGCTTAGTTCATGAAAGACTGCTCTGAAACACGAAGGCTGCAGTCCAGAAAGGACACCCAGAGGTCATGGGATCCACCCCCCTGCCTTCCCGGCATTGGCCCACCTTGGGCTTCTGGTGCTGAGACCAGATGGGACGTAGGGCCCACCAACTTCCCAGCCTTTCCTGGGTCACCGGGAACACTGTGTCCCTTAGGAATTCTTTCCTCCCAGAATGGCCTTTGGAGTTGGTTCCCCCATGAATTAACAGGAAAGTGAGAGGTGGAAGCTGTTTCTTCCCTCTGCCCCCGGGGAAAGCACTGGGAAGGGACCAGTATTTCAGAAGAAAGGAGGGAAAGAAGAAAACCTTCCCTGCTGTGTTCCCTGGGCTAAGGGGAGCTAACTCAGTCATTCTCCCCACAGTGAGGTAGGCACTGCCTCTGCGATGCTGATGAAGAAATCAAGGCTCTGGAGGGTTAGTTACCTACCCAAGGTTACACAATTAATTTGTGTTTCTATAGGTATTAGAGTCTAAGAAGTTCTGAATCTCCGCTCTTTGGGAGGAAACAGAAGTCCCTCCCCTCAGGTGGTCTCCAACACCGAGGAGACCCTGTTTGCTCCAGCCCAAGCTAGATGGAGGGCCTGGTGACCCTATCTTCAAGTTCCAAGCACCCCTAAGTCTGTGCCCAGGGAGGGATGTGTGGCTAACCTGCGCTGGGCCCAAGGGAAGAAGGCAGTGCTCACCTCAGAGGGCCTTGGCAGAAGGCTGGCAAATGAATGGGCCTTTGGGGAGACTGGTCTGAGGGCTGAGGCCCCAATCCGTCAAAGCTCCTTTCAGGAAAATGAGTCTTTCTCAGAGCCAGGGATGGGTAGATCTGGAGGGGGAGGGGACTAAGCCCCCACAGCCACAAACCCTCACTTCTGCTCTTGTCCTACCGCTGACAAATAAATCTCTATTCCTGCACATAGGAACCTGAGCAGGGTACCAAGGTGAGCTCACTCTTGGGAGGACAGATTGCATGAATGGCTATGTGCAGGGACCGACAGGAGGGGGAACACAGGGTTCAGCCTCTGTTCTCCAGGGCTGGCAGAAAGGCAGAACCCTCTTGAGTGCCACCTCCCCCCCAAGCTCATCACCCACAGCAGAGGAGCCCCTGGAAGGAGGAAGAGTTTGATCCAGAAATTTCTCCATCCACCTCCAAGGAAGGATTCCTTCAATCCCCAACCTACATGCCTTTCTTTGGACAAGCCAGGGGATAGATCTAGAAGAGATACCTTCAGGCCAAGCAGATCTGGGACAACTTGGAAAGTAAGAACCCTTCTCCCCCCACCTTTCCCTAGCCCCTGATCTAGCTTCATTTGTAGTAGGATCTCTAGGAGGGGAACGTGTCTTGAAGAGGTTTGGGGACCTTGGGTGTGGGGATTGAGGCCCCTTCTCTGCTGAATTCCAAAGGCCAAGCCCCGGAAGGAATCCTGTTTTGCATCCACAAAGGATGGATTGTCAGGTCTGGCCTTTGATAAAGGAAGTTAAATTGTCCCTTCTGTGCTTGAGGAGCAGAGTCCTCTGCTTGAGGGCTATGAGGACATCCCCTCATAGTCCAGGGATGTGCGTACTTGGAGTCTCCAGGACAGGGACATTAATGAGACAGAAGTATCCACATCATTCCACTACCTCGCTATCAGAAAGTCCTAACTTTGATGTCACTCTCAACTTTCCTTCTGCAGATCCAATCTTTTTCTGTTCCCCTCAATCCCATCCAGACTCTAATATGGTCTCCCAAGTCTTCCATGACTTCGATACGCCCCCGCATTCCGGGTCTTTCGGTGTAAAACTACCCCCTTCCCACATCTTTACCCTTCAGGCTCCTCCCCATCTTATCGAGCCCCCTCAGGCTCCGCCCAGCTCGCGCTCCTGGACACCGCGGCAGCCAATAGCTGAGAATCTCATTTGCATAGCGGCCAGGGGGAGCAGCGGAGGGAAGGAGGAGGGACCAGGCGACCTCCTAAATCAAAGTTGGAAGGAGAGGACTGGGCGGAGGGGCCTCGGGGTGCCGGGCTGGGGCCGGCGGAGGGAGGAGGAAAGGGATGGGGGGCGGGCACAGAGGACGGCGGAGCCGGCCGGACAAGGACTGCTCCGTCGCTCCCTCCCTCAGCTCATCCCCGCGTCCCCACTTCCCTCCTCCCCTCGCTCGGAGCAGCATCCTCTGCAGACCCTCGGTCCTCATTCCCTCATTCCGGCTCCGGCGGCTCCGTGTAATTAACCCCCTTCACGGGCCATCCTGGGAACTTTCTCTGCCCGCTCCCGGCAGTGGGGGGTCGCTTTGCCTGGGCGGATTCTTCCTGGGATTTATTGGTGGACAGTCTCTGGAGAAGGGCCTCGGGGTCCCAGAGAGACGTCTGCCACCTGCAGCCTGCCCCCAGCGGGCCTGCCGTCGGGTCTTGGCACCCCCTCTTCCCCTCTCCCTCAACCATGACCGAAATGAGCGAGAAGGAGAATGAACCGGATGACGCGGCCACCCACACCCCCCCGGGGACCGTCTCTGCCCTCCAGGAAACCAAGGTAACTCAGGAGGGTAGAGGCCTGGACCCCTGCCCGGTGCGTCCTCAGCCAGAATGCCCTCTCCCCGGCGCGGTCACTACTGTGGGCTCGGATCACGGCAGCGGGACCCCTGTGATCCTGAAGGCTCTGCTCGGCGACCGGGGCGAGTGGGTTCGCGATGAGGGGCTACCGGGAGCCCCCATCACACAAGCTCGACACGCCCTTGCGCGCGTGATGAGCGGACGCGCTGCCGCGACCCTCCGGGGAGGTTGTAACTCGGCTTTGTTGGAGGGAAAAGGCGCAGCGAAGGCGGAGAGCGTGTGTAGCGGTGTGTAGCGGGTGTGGGCCGGTGTACGCGCCGGTGTGTGCGTGCGAGGCGCACCCCTCCCGCGTCCGCCAGGTCTCTGTAGCTCAGTCTGTCCCTCTCTGCTTGTGACTCTGAAAATGTCTCTACAACCTGTTTGTCTTGGTGTCTCTCGCGCTTTCTTTCGGCTTCTATATATGTTTATCTCTGAGTCTCTCTGGATGTCTCTCTCGGACCCGCCGCAGTCCTGCATTCCCCTCCCCCGCCCCCAGCCAGGTTAGGCTCGGGGACGTGAGGCCGCGGCCCGGGGGTGCGCAGTTACCGAGTGCGCGCTGGGGGCTGCGGCAGCGCTGGCCATCGCGGGCGGGGACTCGGGACTGTTCCTGCGGCTCCAGAGCAGAACGACAGGCAACCTCACTCCCCCACCCCGGGAGCGGGACAAGGGGGTGTAGGGAGGGTGGAAACAAAAAGAGAATTCGCTGTAATTAATGAATGTCATAATTAACTCTAATTATGTATGATTGTTACTCCTGCGGGAGTCACAATGAATAAATTATTCCCCAGTGAAGGCAGGCGGAGCCCAGACTCTTGGCACTATAGGGGTGGGGGGAGGCCACCAATTAAATTTAACGCCCTCCCCCCACCTCTAATCTGTCTCCGTCCTCCCCAAGTTGTAGGTGCTCACTAGTGACCGGCAAGAAGTTCGGTGGAGCAACCTGAGCTGAGCCGGCAGGGGATGAGGACAGAAAAGGAGGCTGTGTCAAGGGCACACTTTGCCTCCTCCTCGGACTTCAGACCAAGGCCTCCTTCCTTCTCCCTTCCACCGCGTGTTCTGTTCCTGTTTATCCAGTGGAGGAGGGGTCACTGAAGATCAAAAAAAAAAAAAAAAAAATGGGTGGGGTCTTTGGCTCCTTCCGGTTGTGCAGAGCTCATCTATAGCTCTATTTCAGTCCAGGCCACCCCTCAGGATAGGAGGTTAATTCAAGGTCAAGGTCATCTAGAGAGTGACCAGGAGTAGATGAGTAGGGGCAGGGTGGGGCCTGGCTGAGGCACCCCAGGGAGCTCCTCATCTCTAAACCAGTGAGACCCACTGGGTCTCCATGTCAGTCTTCAGATATGAACTTGACCTTCTTCTGCCCCCTTCTGAGATGAGACTCTGGTCTCAGACCACAGAATTAACTCCCCTTCAGAGGTCCAAGTCTCTACTAGGAAAGGAGTGAGGTCTTGTGGTGGGAGGATCTTGCTTAGAATATTTGTGATTTTTTTTTTTTTTTTTTTAAGCAGAGTCCCAGGAGCTGAGCCCTATCTTGAGTGCCAAGATCCCTGGCCTTCCCAGTTGCTTTGTAGTCACCCCTGAGAGACAGCTACATTCCCCTTGCTTCCCACAGGAGGCCAGGCTGCCTGCCCCCCTTCTTAAGAGCTCTCTGAAAGCAGGCAGGAGTCAGGGCAGTGCTGTCTCAGCAAGTCCACATGCTGCAAGCTCAGGGGGAGGGCAGGGCCTGGCAGGTCTGCACTTCCCTCTGACCTGGGCAAGGACCATCCAATGCTATCACCTTCAAACCTGAGCCACGGAGATCGCAAGAGTGATACCTCACCCTGCAGGTTTGCCCCCCTTCCCTAAATCTCACCCTTGTGAAGGACTGTGATCACATGCAGCCTGGGCTGGAGAACAGGGTGGCGGTATTCTGACCCGGCAGGCAGATGTGGACAGGGAGAGAATTCAGGGTCCTACCAGCACTTTTAGCTCCCTGCGTCTCAACCTATCCCAAAGAAGCTTTGGTCTCCAGACCATAGGGCTTGGGGAAGGAGGGAGGGCGAGTTTGAGGTAGGTACAAAGGGGGGCTGGTGTCCATTAGGCAGTGAAGTCAACATTCCAGGCTTCTCCATCAGTGCTGGAGAACCCCTGGGTGTTTCTCCCCAGCCCAAGTCCAGCCTCCTGCTCACGCTAAGTTTGGATCACATCCCTGCACCCGAGCTACTCAGTGGCCCTCCTCCTGTGATCCTTGCCACCTCTGGGTCCCCATGCCATCCTATCACGGGATGATACCGTTGCCCCCTTTGGTGCCATCCTTGGGAAGACCCTGCCCTGCCAACACCACCATCTGAGTCAGCTTGTGCCACACCCGCCACCACCCACTGCCAGCTGCCTGGTGCCCTTTCAGGAGGGAAGTGAGGAGATGCTGGAGGGAGTTGAGGAAATGAAGGGACCATCCAGTTTGTGGGGAGGTGGGGAGGAGGCAGGCAGGCCAGGCCCAGCCTCCAGGAGGGGATTCAGAAAAACGGGCCTGGAGGTCCAGGCTCTAAGCCAGACAAGCTCCTGGTATAGCCGGAGAGAATAGGATCCAGGTGGGTCAGCTTGCTAGGGTACAACTTCTCCCCGTGCCAGGGAATGGGTCCTGGGACACTGGGGGGCCCCAAACAGACAGCTGTTGGGAGATAGGGAAAAATCCTCTCTGGGAACTAGGAGTTGCAAGAATGGGAATACCTGGTCAGGCTGAGCCAAAATAAGGTTAGAGTAGCCAAGCCAGATATCTTTTAAGTGGACAGGCATCAAGCCATTTGGTAGAGTTGCCCCCATCCTGCTGTGCAGTCACAACCCTTGACATCTGCCAGCCATCCCAGGTGATACGTTGTTCCTTCCCTCTTCTCTGCTCTCCTGGGATCTGGGGCCCACAGCAGACCTGCGGAGTAAAGCGCAGAATTGGGGCTGCCCCAGTGCTGGGGAACATTCTGTTCCAGAGACCTTGCACCCTGCAGAGGTAGCTCTTGGCACTGAGGCCAGGGGAGGGCCAGGGAAAGGCAGAAGCTGGAGAGTAAGGAGGCTACAGAACTTATCCTGTGGAGATTACTATGGAAATAACGGCCGTGGGCGGGAGGGACAGGACTGATGTCTTCAAATACATGAAGGACTGATCTATATAAGAGGGAGTCGCCCTTTCTGGAGCCAAAGGAGGAACCCATAGGCAAAAAGATCTCAGGGAGGTGGGTTTCAGCTCTCTATAGGGAAGCACTTGGCTGTGATTGCACCGCCCAAAGATGGGATGACTGTCCCTGGAGAGGTTGTGCCACGAGAGCTGACCCACAGAGTCAGACAGCTGTTCAGAGGGGAGATGGCCAAGGCATTGTGGGACGATTGCATTGGCTGGGGACTACTGGGGGCCAGTCGTGAAGGTTCCTTTCAACCCTACATTTCATGGTTGACCTAATGGGCAGGCCCATGGGCAGGGGTGAGGGCCAAGGCAGAGCCCAGAGCAGCGGGGCTTTTCTGGTTAGTTGGGCTCAACAGCCAAAGCCACTGGTTCAAGTTCTGGCTCTGCCACTTAGCTGCTGAGGTCTCATCACGGGTAGGTGATTTAAGCCTTAGGTGCCTCTGAGTTCATCTGCGAAGTGGGACAGCGATCCTCACCGGCTCGGCAGGAAGCGCCAGGATTCATGAGGTCCTGCAGATGAAGCATTAGCTTGCCCCCGGATTCTGACAGCGACGGCCCCACATTACACTTTTCTGCTCTTACTTTTTGGACCCAGAGCCTTGCATTTCTTAGAGAGCATCTTGTCCTGGCTCCTTCCTCTTGGATGTGAGGAAACTGAGGCTTGGAGAGTGGAAATGAAATGGCTTGCCTTCAGGCTGCTGGTGTAGTTTTGCACCCACCCCCAGCACATCCTCCTAGAGCCCTTCTGTGCTCTGGGCTCTGGCCCCTGGGCAGAACGGTGGGTGGTTCCCCCACCCCGGGCCTGTGAGAGCCCCCAGAGTCACAGGGGCTCATAGAATACCTTTGTGTTCTAAGTAATTGTCCCTCTGGCCCTCCACCTCTGCCCTAATACCCAGGGAGCGGCGGGCCCTGGGGCTCTGCTTCTCACAGACACACAAAGAAGCCCACAGTGCCACACAGGAAGCTGAATTTGGAAGGAGCTGAGCAACTCAGCGTGCCAGAAACCCCAAAGCTCTGGCCTCCCAGCTGGCACACCGGGGCCTGCCTCGTGCCCAAACATCGCCCTCGCCCTCTCTGCTTCTTCCTATGTTCTGCTGCTCGCTGGCCTCCCTAGGGTCACGCAGCTTGCTGAATGAGCCATCTGGGAACCCTGGCCAATTGTCCCGGCCTGAAGCCCGCGCCCTTTAGCAATCACCGCTGGGAAGGAGTAGGCAGGGGTAAGGAGCTCTCACCAAAGGGGGAAGAGGTTCAAGGATCTGGGTAGAGATGTTTCCAGACCTCACTCTGGGCAGACTCCAGGAAGGATGTGTTGGGGTGAGCAGTGGAAGTAACTCTGGCCTCCAGAACCAACCCAGCGTTCCAGAACATGGGCTCCATTTAGGACTCCAGGCGCTTGCCTATCTTTTGATCAACAAATATTGACTGAGGACCTACTATGTCCTGGGGCTCTGTGTGGGGATTTGATTCAACTGTCCCTGCTCTGGGGGGCTCCAGTCTCCTGAGGGAGGAGGAAGTAAATGAAAACAAAAAGCAGGCCGGATCTATGAAGGAAGTCAGTGCTAGGTGCAAGGGGGCCCAGAGGAGGGAGTGGTCATACTAAACAGCATTCCTGCAGAAGAAGAGACAGCTTCCTGGAGGAGGAACAGTCACTGGAAACCCTGAGTGATAAAGAGGGTTACTCACTGGATAAGGCAGAGAAGAGGACACACATCAAAAAGCCCAGAGGAATAAACACAGACGAGTTCGAGAATCCCTATGTCTGGGCTGCAGGTGGAGGGCATGGGTTGGAAGGGAAGGCTTGGTCAAGCTTCAGAGCCTCCTGATGGGGGCACGGGCCTTGGCTGTGTCCTAAGGAGCCACAGAAAGTGGTTAGCCAGGTCAGGGATCAGCTCCCTGGCAGCTGTAGGGAGAGCAGGGGGAGATGGGCGGGGTGGAGGCAAGGGACTGTGGCTCTGAACTGGGGCAGGGCTGTGAAGATGACAAGGTGATTATAGGTGACAGGCTGGAGAGTGATTTTGGAGAAAGAATCAACCCCTGAGGATGAGCATCCCGAATGACCCCTCCCTCACTCCCAGCCTGTTTGAGAACAGGGGGGAAAACTGGGGACCTGGTGTGTTTGTCTGGCCCCCAAAGTATTATTTTGTTTAACTTGAGTAAATAGTTCACCCATACGGTGAAATCCTGCGTAGCCATAAACAAGAATGATGGAACTCTTTATGCGTTGGTACGGAATGATTTCCAAGACTTACTGTTAAGGAAAAAAAGCAAGGCATAGGAAACAGTACACTACCATTTCTGCTATGAAAAAAAAAAAAAAAAAAGGAAATACGGGTGCCTGGGTGGCTCAGAGGGTTAAGCCTCTGCCTTCGGCTCAGGTCATGATCTCAGGGTCCTGGGATAGAGTCCCACATCGGGCTCTTTGCTCTGTGCGGAGCCTGCTTCCCCCTCTTTCTCTGCCTGCTTCTCTGCCTATTTGTGATCTCTCTCTCTGCCAAATAAACAAATAAATAAAATCTTAAAAAAAAAAAAAAAAAGGAAATACAACCTCTTGAAT
Organism: Spilogale gracilis; assembly: GCA_004023965.1. NCBI lineage: Eukaryota > Metazoa > Chordata > Mammalia > Carnivora > Mephitidae > Spilogale > Spilogale gracilis. The sequence goes on along the minus strand of PITA01008174.1, from coordinate 58,647 downwards.
TTGTTTCTATCTAAATTCATAGAAAAGTCTAGATTTCTTTTGGAAAAATTAGAAAGCCTGGCCCCACTGGGCTGGCCATGTGGACTGGCCCCAGTTGTGCAGAGGATGCCAGCAGCTGCTCTCTGAGAAGCCTGTCACAGTGCTTAGTACTCCCAACCGTGTTTGCCCAGCCAGAACTCCTTTGCTCATGCATGCGCCCCACCTGACTGCTGTCAGCGTCAGGGACTGGGACCACCTTCTAGAACAGGGCAACCTCTCAGTGCTTGGAGGCTGTGGCTGACCAAGGAGATATCCTGGCCAGGAGCCAGTCCCCTCTGACTTTTGCTGATAGCCCATCTCCTCTCTCAGCTGCAGCGGTTCAAGCGCTCACTTTCCCTCAAGACCATCCTCCGAAGTAAGAGTGTGGAGAACTTCTTCCTTCGCTCGGGCTCTGAATTCAAGTGCCCCACTGAGGTGCTGCTGACCCCCCCGACCCCGCTGCCCCCTCCTTCCCCACCGCCGGCACCTACAGATGGGGGCCTCCCGACGCCAGCCCCCTCCCCCTGCCCCATCCCACGGCCCCTGGCGCCACTCAGACCAGTAAGACCACACGGCTTCCAGGAGCACGTCTTCAAGAGAGCCAGCCCCTGTGAGCTCTGCCACCAGCTCATTGTGGGTAGGTGACTGGAACGGCAAGGAGAGGGGTCAGGGTGCGGGTGGGGAGTATGCCCAGGGAACAGCCTGACGGTGGTCTCTTGTTACTCATGCCCTCCATCCTCACTGCGCCCTTCACCCTGGGTGGCCCAATGAGCAACCTTGGGGTGGGCAGGTGCCCAGTGTTGCTGTGTTTACTAACAACTCGGGCTCCGGTTGACCCCAAGTGTATGAGGGGTGGGCACTCGGTCCCCCAGGCTGACACGAGGATGCCTAACCATTTCCTCCATCCGATGCTCTAACCTGCCCTTGGATGCTCCTTGCCCCTGGATGTATCCTCCTTTGCCTAATCCTTTTTGTTGAACCCAAATTCTTCCCAGGAAATTCCAAGCAGGGTTTGCGGTGTAAGGCGTGCAAAGTGAGTGTCCACCTCTGGTGCTCTGAGGAGATCTCCCGCCAGCAGTGCCCAGGCAAGGCGGTGAGTGGGGACTATGGCTGGTTGTGGGTGCCCCCGCGGGACTGGCCTGCGGGAGCAGTGAGCAGCCGCCTCCAGGCCGATTCCTCCCGCGGGGTGGACCTGGGGTTTGGGGAAGGACAAGCTCTTGGCAGGCTCTGACCCCCTCGTGCCCTGTCTGTGTTCCCTCTTGCCACAGTCCTCTTCCTTCCGTCGCAACTTCAGCTCCCCGCTCCTGGTGCATGAGCCACCCCCGGCCTGTGTCACAAGTAGAGAGTCCCCACCCACTGGTGAGTGTTCCCCCCATGGCCACTGATCCTGCCGGCGTGTGATGAGAAACCCACACTTCCTCAGATGGGCTCCTGAGTCACGTGGCACTGCCAGTCCTTGGCACGTCCCTGCTCTGAACGCCCTCGTCCTGAATGTAGGGGCATTCATTCATTCATTCATTCATCCTTCAGCAGACACCTTATGGAACACTTGCTAAGTGCCAGGCATCGTACTGGGACACAACATTGAAGAAGATAGAGTTCATGGTCTAGTGAGGGAGCCACACATGAAAGAGCTTATCACACAAATCGGCAATTAATCACCATTCTCATGAATGCCTGAACCGAGAAGAGTAGGGACTAGAGAGTCACATAGGCACTGTCCTCACCCGCAGGGGAGAGAAGGTGTCCAGAGATACGAAGAATGGGGAGCAATTCCAAGAGGATCTGGAGAAGACTGGTGTGGGCAGAGAGGGGCCTGGGGTGGGATGGGGCAGGGAGTTAAAGAAAGGACGTCTTGGCTGGGGGTGAGGGAGTGACAGTGACCCAGGGCTTCGGGGCAGAGCAAGGTTGGCAGCCGGGTGCCTAGCCTTGAGGGGGCTTCTTGGCAGGGGCCAGCGGGAAGATAGACCCTGTCTATGAGACCCTGCGCTATGGCACCTCCTTGGCCCTGATGAACCGCTCCAGCTTCAGCAGCACCTCTGAGTCCCCCACGCGGAGCCTGGTATGTCAGACACCCCAGGGGAGCCTGGGGGGCAGGGCTCTCTGAGGGTGAGGGTCCAGGGGCTGAGCCCTCCCCCCATTTTTCCCCAGAGTGAGCGGGATGAGCTGACTGAGGATGGGGAGAGCAGCATCCGCAGCTCAGAGGAGGGCCCTGGAGACAGTGGTGAGTGGAGGTGGGGACCAGGGGCAGGAACAGAGCACAGGGCCGGCCACTCCCTGCGGCCTCACGCCCCGGCCCTGTCCTGCCATCTGCAGTATTCACAGCCCCGGCCGAGAGTGAAGGGTCAGGACCAGAGGAGAAGAGCCCTGGACAGCAGGTGAGGTTATGCTGGCACTGAGCCCTGGGAGGCCAGATGGCAAGGGGATGTCACTTCTTCTTGTCATTGATCCATAGGTGGGTGACAGCATGGTGAGTGGGACCGTCACTGCTCTGGCATTTATCCTCAGTCTGCGGGGATGGGCAATGCCAGGGTGAATATGCAAGGAAGGCAGGGGGTATCCCCCCTCTCACCATGGAGCCCATGCCTGCTGTGCCCACTCCCGGGCCAACGCTCCAAGAGCGGGCCCTTCCAGGGTGCAGCAAGCAGAGGGTGTTCCCTTTCTCCAGCCTTGGCCCAGTCCCCCAGGGATGAACCCAGAAGACAGGAGAACCTGACCTCTCCCTGCCATGGACCCAGGGGCACTGTGTCCCACCTCCTAGCCACTCCCGCCCAGGGTAGGCAGGTCAGGGCCAGTGAACAGGGGGTGGAGTGAGGAGAGTGGCCCCCTCCCATCACTGACCCGGAGCTTTTCCACAGCCCCCCAAACCCTCTCTGCGGAAGGACGTGGGGCCCATGTACTCCTATGTCGCACTCTACAAGTTTCTGCCCCAAGAGAACAATGATCTGGCTCTGCAGTAAGTCCTTTTTGTGGTCCAGCCCCAACCGGGCAGCCCCCAGGCTCCAGGCTCAGGGCCCTGCTCCCAGACCTCGGAATATGAGTGTGAGGGAGACCTCCAGGAACCTTCTCCTGGCATGCATGAGACAGCTGAGCCTAGGCCCCAGCTGGGCTGCCCAGAGTCCAAAAGGGATTGGCACTGATGTCCCCTCCCCTGCCCCCGGCCCAGGCTCTGGCCCTACAGTGTCTGTGAGAGCTGTGGTCGGTGTCCTCTGAGGGCGTCAAGAATGCTCCCCCAGCTGCAGGGTGGGGGGCATGCTGGCAATCTGGGGGCCCCAGATCGTTAAGATGTGGAAAGGGCAGGTCCCTCCTGCCCATTTGCAACCCCAGCTCTGTCCTCCCAGGCCTGGGGACCGGATCGTGCTGGTGGATGACTCTAACGAGGACTGGTGGAAGGTGACTTGGCAGGGTGGGGAGCAGAGGGACCCTGGTAGACGCCCCACCATTCCCCATCTTTAACGGGCATTGCCTCACCTCTCTCCAGGCCCAAAGACCTCCCCTCCTCCAACCACTGGCCCTCGCCAAGCCTGGGACCAACACTTGGGACTTGTTCTCACTCTGACCCTCCCTGCCTCAGCCTTGTCCCCTGGCTCACCTCATGCCCTTCCCAGTGCAGAAGCCATTCCCCACTGGGGGTTTGGATACAGGAAGCCCAGGATCTGAAGTTTGAGGGCATTGGCTCTGGACGGGCAGCAAGTGTAGAGGCAGTGATGTGGGAGGGGCAGCCCTGGCGCTCACTGCCAGCCTTATCCCCAGGGCAAGATTGGCGACCGGGTTGGCTTCTTCCCAGCCAACTTCGTGCAGCGAGTCAGGCCAGGCGAGAACGTTTGGCGCTGCTGCCAACCCTTCTCTGGGAGCAAGGAACAGGGGTACATGAGCCTCAAGGAGAACCAGGTGAGTGCCTGGGCCCCACCCCAGCCGGAGAGGTGGCACGGGAGAGAGGCACCAGGGGTGGGGAAACACCCAGGAGGAGGACATTTGCGGCCTGGCAGTGGGAAGGAAGGAGGGTTAGAAAGGTGCTGGGAATTGAGGCTGGTGGCCTACACAGACTGGGGGCTGAATTTGGTTAGAGACCCTTGGGGGAGGGGAAGAGCCCTGGAGGAGGAGTCTGGAGGCTTGGGTTTGAAAGTTGGCTATGCCTCTGGCTTGTTGTGTAAGCTCTGGCAAGCACTTTTCCCTCCCCTCCCTTCCCCTGCAAAATGGGAGTTCAGCCGGGGCGTTAGGTCAGCAGATCTCACAGGTCACCCCCAATGTGCTGCTCAGCATCTGCTGATGTCCTGATCTTGCTGCGGAGCCCAGTTCCCTCAAGGGATCTGCTCCCATCACCCCCAGCTGATGTCTCCAACCACATCTGATCCTGATTCCATCAGTCCCAGAGGCGGCCCCCTGGGAGCCATCAGCAGGACTCGAGGCCAGGGCTGTAGGCAGAGCAAGGACTCAGCTCCGTGTCTCTCCCACTCAGATCTGTGTGGGCGTGGGCAGGAGCAAGGATGCTGACGGCTTCATCCGCGTCAGCAGCGGCAAGAAGAGGGGCTTGGTGCCAGCCGACGCCCTGACCGAGATCTGAGAGGAGCGAGAGACCCAGATGCCAGCCCTGCCCATGCCTGGCTCTTGCTTCTGGCCCCAGGGGAGAACAGGCATCTGCCTGCACTCTTCTGCCCTCCGCCTCTCTCCTACGGTCCCTTCCCAGGACTTGGGAACCTTCTGCACTGAGGAAGGTTTTATTTCTTGGGTTCCAAGGTGCCCTGAGGGAGTTGCTCCTCTGGGACTTGGGGATGATGAAGGAGGAGAAAGTGGGAGGGAATGGGGAAGCTCCAGGCAGGTCCAGCCGGTGCCCAGACACCCCCAGTCACCAGGCTGAGTGCAGCCCTGGGGAGGGGTGCGTCTCTGGGGAGCTTTCCTGCAGCTTTGTCCAGAGAGCTTTCCCGCGTCCATACCACCCTTGCATGCCCGACACCACCCCTCTCTCCCCACAGAGCCCCTGCTTGGGTCTATGTGTGTGACCCTGCGGCTGCCCCTTTGGAAGGAAGGGGGGCCTTGGGAAGGTGCCTTCCTGAGTCCCTCAGGCCTCCGCCCTCCCCTGGGGTTTGGGAGGCAATTCAGGGCTGCAAGAGGATCCTGAGTCCACCTCCTGGTTTCAGCACCTTTGTCCCTCCATCAGTTCTCAGGAAAGTTCTGCGGGAATCTCTCCCCTTACTTGAAACCTAGGCAGACGGGGGGGGGGGGGGGGGGGG
>PITA01008174.1:16156-53298 GCA_004023965.1 Spilogale gracilis | reverse complement strand
GCTGGCAGGGCCCACTAGCCAGGGGAGCTGTGCTTCCTTCCTGTCCTAGGTCTCACAAGGCCCAGCCCCAGGAACCCTACCCTCAGGGCCCACCCCCAGTGGCCCTTCCTCACCCCCTTCCTCTGGGCCTTGCAGGAAACACTGGGACCCCTCCTTCAGTGCAGGGGTCCCTACCTGTGCCCTCTCTTGACGCAGAATCCTGGGAGGAGGAGGGAGTGGGAGATGATCAAGGCAGGCCCATCAGTCTGGCTCCCAGGAAAGGAAGGGGGTACGCGTCCCTGGGGGTAGGGTGGGCACACACACAAAGAGGACCCCTTCCTCGCAAATTGCTTTTCTCTGGTGCCAACCTCCCTCCCCCTCAAGCTCAGAGCCTCCTCTCGTGCCCTTGACTGTGCCAGCCAATGCCAGCCCCATCCTGGGCACAGTCACACCCTCCCACACAGTGGGAGGGACACATCCTCCTACCCACTGGCCCCTGCCCCACTTCTCCCCCTGGGAGCAGGGGCTCAAGCCACACTGCCCTGTTTGCTGCCACGGGCCCCCCCCCCCAGCAGTATCCCGGGGCGGGCCCCATGATACATGAGGCTGCATGATGGGTCTGCAGGGACATTGCTGAGCCCCCAGACCCTTAAATAAATGTTTCTTGTCCCAGTCTGCCTGCTCTGCGCATCTGCTTGGGAAAGAGAAAGGAAAGGTGCAAGGGGTGGGGTGGGCCTGGAGGTGGCAAAAGGAGACAAGAATGGAGGTGGAAGAACTGTGGATTTCTGAGAGGAAGGGCGCTGGGGCCAGCCCAGACGCTGCAGGGGTCTCCATGCCTCCCCAGTCCCTTCTCCCGCAGCAGCCTGAGTTGGGGGATCCGGAGAGGAGTTGGAGAGAAAAGCAGGGCAGAGGCGGGGTGGGGTGCGGTGGAATGTTCCGGGATGCTGGAAGGGGAGAGGGTGCAGCTGCTTCTGGCTCGATGCACACCTGCGTCAGCACCATTTCCGCGCCACCGGCGGTGGCCTCTGAGACCACCCGAGACCAGCCTAGCGCCCCCCCCAGCCCCGCAAACCCCAGGCAGAGAGGCCGGCGGCGCGGGCAGTCGCCTCAGTCCCCCCTCCCCAGATGACTCAGTCCCGCCCGTCTTGGAGAGCCTGGCGTGCGGGGGGGCCGGCGGCGGCGCCCCTCCCGCACCAGTGCCCGCCGCCCACTTGCTCCTCCAGAGCTGCCTCTTTCCCCTCCGCCTGCCTGGCCGCGTCATAGCTGAGGCAGGCACGTCCTGGGCTATTTATAGGCAGAGGGGAGCGCAGAGGGAGAGAGAGGCGGGCTGCGGGGGTGCCAGGGCCATGCCGGTGCTGCCAGAATGCAGGGAAGGGGGGGAGAGTGCCGCCCCTCCTGATCAGCACCCAGCGCTTCCGGCTTCTAACCCCCTACCCCGCAAAGCAAGGTCGGCCAGGTAAGGGCAGAAAGGGATTCTTTGAAGGAAAGCCCAGAGCTTAGTGGGAGAGTGGGAAGAGGAGGATGACCTCTCCTTCCTAGGACCCCACGTCCACACCACCTTTGCGTGCCCTACACCATCCCCTTGTGGAAATGAAAAAAAAAGGGTCACAAACCCAATCCAGGGGCTTCCCGAGAGGGAGAAGGGAGGGAGAAGGGAACACCACTAAAGAGGCACGCGCTGTGCCTGGAGAGTCATGCCAGCAACTTTATGTAATCCTCTCAATAACCCAGTGATGCTCTCTCTCCCCTTTTCATAGATGCAGAAACTGAGGCACAGAGGGATTAGGGGGCATACTCCAAGGTTATACAGCTTATCTAGCCCCACCTCACCTCTTTTATACAGGGGGACACTGAGGCCCAGAGTGGACCAGTAACGTCACCCAGCAAATTGGTCTCTTGCCTCCCAGGTCAGTTCTCTCCCTGGGTGCCAAAAACCAACAAGATGGAAACAGAAACCCGGAGACAATGAGACAGGGACTCCAGGGAAGGAAAGCCCACCCCACTGGAGGGAGGGAGAGCCTTTTAGCCAAGCTTTCCACACACTAGGCTTGCACCTGCCCCCAGCCGGCAGCTGGCCGGACCCCCCCCCTCCCCAGCCCATTTGCCGCACTGCTGAGCACAGCAGCTTTTTCTGGTGGCTGCACCACTACCAGCAGCTCACAGCCTGGGGGCGGGGAACAGCTGGGGCCTCTGCCCTCCTCTGTGCCCATTCTGGGGGTGGCTGGGCTAGCGATACCACTGGCTTTGAGCAGAGGATGCCCAGGAGACTGCTGGGGCCAGCTCCCTGTTTGGGTCTATTGTCTGCCCCACGTGTGCCCTCCCTCTCTCCACCTCAGCCTGTGTTTAACCAGGCATAGGTGGTTTGTGGATAGACTTTCGGGAGATGTGAAAAGAGGGGAAGCCTGGAAGCCAGAGACTAGAGGCCTAAAAGAACAGATAGATGGATAACAGAGGTGGGGCGCAGACAGAGTGAGCCCCTCTGTGCAACCTCACTCATCTTGCTCGTCCCACTCCATTTGGCCTGGTTGGCCTTCTTCACCCCCCATCCTTGCCACCCTCCACAGCAATGCTTGGGACGGGCTGGGGACCTCTGCCGAGGAGTGCAAGGGAGACGGTGGTGGACGTCCCACCTCTGCCTTCCTTGTGCTGGCAGGGAGCTGGCCTGGGGGTCTCTCAGACTCGGAGAGTGGACCGGGAAGGGGACCAAGGACCCCAGCCCCCTTCTTCCACGTGTGGCCCTGCAGAAGCGGTGGGCCCAGTCCCTCCGTGGCTGCCTACTCTGAATCATACCCTCCCACGCCGGGAGGGTCAAAGGTAGGTGCTGGTGTTGATGCCATGCTGAGATCCTGGGGAGTCTTTGGCTTCTCCAGGCCTCGGTTTCCTCCCCCAGAAATGGAATTGGACTTGCTCAGGGAGGTTTCACCTGAGAGCCATGAGCCCCTTTAAAAGATATGCAGAACTGGGTGCCTGGGTGGCTCAGTGGGTTAAGCCTCTGCATTCGGCTCAGGTCATGATCTCAGGGTCCTGGGATGGAGGCCCGCATCTGGCTCTCTGCTCAGCAGGGAGCCTGCTTCCTTCTCTCTCTCTGCCTGCCTCTCTGCCTATTTGTGACCGCTCTGTCTATAAATACATAAATAAAATCTTAAAAAAAAAAAAAAAAGATATGCAGAACTATGTGATGGGACCAGTCGATTGACCTTGAAAGGATGGACCTATAGGCTCCAGGACCTGGATGAGGTCCAGCAGTTACTTCAGGGGATCTGCCTGCTTGAGGGGGTGTCCGTGGCCCTGCTCTGGGAAGGGGTTGGAGGTCCATGGTAAAAAGAAGTAACCTCCAGACCTGGGGTGAACTCCAGAAAGAAGTGATTAAACCTGAGGTTTCCCAAGAGATAGGCTATACAACCCAGGACCCTTCTCTCTCACCCCAACTCCTTCCAAAACAACCCCCCAAATGAGCCCTGGCCTCCCCCGCAGCAACCTGCAGGAGAACAGCGCCATCTCCTGGTCCAGGGAGAAACCGGCTTCGATTTGCAAGCCCCGGAAGCCCGGTGGAGGGTCGCCACCACTGAACTTTTTCTCCTTCCAGTCATCCCTCCACTGCCGGTAAGGGGTGGGGGGCGGAGATGAGGGGAGTGGAAGGGGGGTGGCCGTCCATGTCCTTCCTCTTGTGGTCCAGCCAGGCTTGGGAAGGAGGTATCCCATGATCGAAGCTGGAAGCTTGGTGGAGGTCCTACCCCTTCTAGGCCAGTCTCCCTCCACCCCCCACGTGGAACTGTAAAGGATTACAGCCCAAACTACAGGATGTAGTTCACACAGGCAGCTACAGTGGTGACAGGGAATCCAAAAGTCTAGTTCTGATGCACATGGGCGGTGGTGAAGATCCTCTGGGTATTTTTTTTTTTTTTTTTAAGATTTTATTTTTTTGACAGAGAGAAACACACAGAGAGAGGGAACACAAGCAGGGGGAGCGAGAGAGGGAGAAGCAGGCTTCCTGCCCAGCAGGGAGCCCGATGTGGGGCTCTATCCCTGGTTTCCTCGCTTAACCAACTGAGCCACCCAGGAGCCCCCCCCTGGGTATTTCTGAGTCTGGGCTGTCTTGCCTTGCGCTACCCACCTGCCCCATGCTGTCTGGACTGGAGGAGGATGTGAAAGCCAGAGTAGGAGAGGGGTCTTTGTCTCCAAGAACATGCCAGTCCTGTCTTTCCCATGCTAGTGCAGATGGGAACATCTGCCCAACACATCCCCTGAAGTCCCCAGCAGGCCTCCGCATTGCTCCTCACAAGAGGGGCAGAGGTCAGGGAGGATACTAGGACAGGCATGTGTCTGCCTATGCTGAGGACTAAAGAAGAGAGGTCCTTCTCTGCCACTTTTCTCCCCAACATAGACCTCTGACACCCTCGTACTTAACTGGCTGACTGACACTTCCCCACTTTAAACTACCACCCACTCAATATAGCCAAAGCTCTTCTGGCCATTCTCCCTAACCCACTTGGTTCCTCCTGACCACCAAAAGCACCACCTGCCCAGTCCCCCAAAGCTTGAGGCCTGGGGACCAAGCCACTTCTTGCTCAGCCCCCACAATGTCTACCAAGTCGTGTTTTACATTTTCCCATCCCCAGCATGCAGGCTGTATGAACCCAGCACGTCACCTCACTGCTTTCCTCATCTACAAAATGGAGAATAACCCTGCTTTACAATGACATGGGGTTTAGAGAACCAATGTCGGCATCAAATGCCTCCCAGAACGTGGCTCGCAGAGCACAGACCTCACTAAAGCATATACTGGCGTTTTACTACCAGCTAAGTGGCAAAATAAAACTGTTTGTGAAAGGGAATACAAATTAAGCAACTCACATTGGCTTCAGCAAGTGTTTATTCCGATTTCTGCTGAGAAAACCCTTTCCATTTTGCCCTATGTGATGGATATAAACCAAAGAAACATTAAGAAGTTTTTTAATAGGAATGCCTGGGTGGCTCATTCATAAGCATCTGCCTTCTGCTCAGGTCTTGATCCCGGAGTACCTAGGGTCGACCCCATCAGGATACCTGCTTGGCAGGAAGCCTGCTTCTCCCTCTCACTCCCCCTGCTTGTGCTCCCTCTCTAGCTGTGTTTCTGTCAAATAAAATCTTAAAAAAAAAAAGTTTTTAGTAATCTCTACACCCAGCCTGGGGCTCAAACTCAGAACCCCAACATGTTGGGTTTGGGTTTTTTTTTAAAGATTTTATTTGAATGCGATGCAAAGCAAGAGAAACAGCAGGAACCAGGGAGAGGAGCAGAAGAAGGAGAAGCAGGCTTCTCACTGAGCAGGGGACATGAGGTGAGCTGATCCCAACTGAGCCACCCAGGCAGCCCCAATGCATGCTCATCTAAGGCATCTCTAAAAATCCCTCTTGCTAGGAAAGAAGTCTAGAAATTGGTATGCTCAGAAGACCTTAAGGCCATTTGGGAAGTTTCAGGACCGGCCAGCAGTTAAGTCCAGGTGGTATAGCTTCTGGGATGGTGGGAGGTGAAATCCCCAGTCCCAAGGTCTAGGACAGGGTAGATGTACCCCACACGCCAGCGGACAGCTGAAAAATACATGCAATGTCTTGATGCTTTTTAGAACAATGTCACTTCTGCTGGTTCCCAACATTGGGACCACTTTTGACCTGTTACCCACTTTCTGCTATGAAAGGCAGTTTTTTTAAGATTTGAGAGCGAGTGACCCCAAGTGCACAAGGGGAAGGGGCAGAGGGAGAAGCAGACTCCCCACTGAGCAGGGAGCCAGACATGGGACCCTGGAATCCTGACCTGAGCTGAAGGCAGATGCTTAACTGAATGAGTCACCCAAGTACCCCTGATGGGCAGCTTTGAAGCACAAGGTTTTGGAGACTTGAGTAGAAGTCATTCTTTCCCTCCCTTCACATCAGGCCCTATACAAATTAAACAAGGTAAGAAACCCCATCTCTGCCACAGATGGACACAAGCACAACCAGAAGCCAGGAGCCAAGGAAGACACGAGCGGGCACCCTTTCAACAGTTGTGCCCAAATCCTCAGTGTGCTATCAGTTCTGATCCTCTCAACAGTGAAGACCCACCAAGCGGCCAGAATCGAAACCAAAGAGGCAGATAAAGGTTTGTTTTATTGAATAACTGATCTGTATTATCGCCGAGGCCACTATGTACAGAGAAAAGAGAGGGAGTTTTATTTCTTGGTCTCTTCCTCCTTGGACAGAGTCTTGATGATTTCCTCCTTCTTGGCCTGGAGCCGCTCCTCACGGCGCTTCCGAGCCTCCTTGGTCTTAGATCTGCGAGCCTCAGCCTGGTCACTGGGTGATGAAAAAGGAAAGATGGGTCAGTGTGAGAATAAATGAGCTGCTGGGGAGACAGAAGCACATGCCCAACCTTTCCCTCTGAGCCTAGTAAGCATGAGGCATGGGGCCACCACACCCCTGCCTCAACTAAGCCACAGTCCCCACCCTGCAATGACTGTAGGTGGTGCATGGAACACAGGAGCATGTATTTCTAACTCAATAGCTGTTTTCTGGACAGACTGTGCAAGTCATAATTAGGCAGCAGTGTATTTTAAACGTCTCAGAAGAATCCTTATAATAAAGATCAAAGAACCTGCCCCCGTGATAGAGGCCAATTCCTGAATAAACTTACGCCAGAAGCTTCTTGCGAGCCTTGTCTGCCTTCAGCTTGTGGATGTGTTCCATGAGAATGCGCTTATTTTTGAAAACGTTACCCTTCACTTTCAGGTACAGGCTGTGATACCTGCAGGGTAGAAGGCACAGAGGCTCTGGTCAGCGATGGCCACAGAGGCTGGCCCGGCATCTGCCCCACTACATAAGGTCCCCAAGTACACCAGGGTTTCTCTCCTCTACTCCGCAGGGAAGGTTTTCCCCAAACCAAGACTTTTTGTGTAAATTTCTGGGACTGAAGAGCTTGCCTGGCAGGTTAAGTTCAATTCCTGGGCTATCCTGATGTTGCACATGGGGGGTCGGGAGGAGGGACGACACAGGACAGGAGGAACTTTCTTTGAAAGGCCTAAGACACATGGCTCCCACCCCAAGGCCAGTGAGACAGATTGTGGGTCTGTGCAGAGAACAAGCTGTCAAAGCACCAAATGGGTCTCAGGCTGTAAAAGGAGGGTATGCTCACATGTGGCGGTCAATCTTCTTAGATTCACGGTATCTTCTGAGCAGCCGGCGCAGAATTCTCATCCTCCTCATCCAGGTTACCTTCTCGGGCATTCGGGCATTGGCAGTACCTTTTCTCTTACCTGCAGGGAAGGGGAGTTAAGGCCACTGCAGTGCCTCTGGGTCTCGAGTCAGTTACTAGGGCCAGCTGCTTGGTGACAACGTCACTGCCAATTTTTTCAACACCTGACCACTTGTTATGTGCCAAGTTCTTGATCTCATTTCCAGCAGCATTATTTTCATTTTACAGATGATGACCCTAAGCATTTCTTTCATTTATTCACTTTTAAGGAAGCACCGACAAGGCAGCTATTCCCCATCTACTTTACGCAGAACGTGTACAGGACAGGGTATGCACCCAGGCAGGATGGTCAGCTGAAGGGGCTTTAAAGGTGTGACCTTCATCTCCCTGAATCAACCTAGCCCTAGAAAGTGGTTTTAGGACTCAGTGGGCCACATTTTCAAGTACCCAGTAGAATCCTTGGCATAGGGTAGGTACTCAATAGGTGTGACCTCTTAGATACCTTCAACTCCAACACTAGTGTCCACTTTCTGAGCTACATACAGAGAAAATACATCTAATACGCAATAAGACAGTGCCTTACAAGGAGACAAAATGGAAAAGAAAGATCCTGGATACATCCCAGTCTAGACTTAGGGAAATCTAATTTAAGTCTCAGAGAAAAGCGAAGAACACACATACCAATGCCCATATGCCTGCCCTTCCGGCGGGCCAAAGTATTTTTCCGACACCGAGCCCGGGAATGGACAGTCACAGGCTTCCGGATGATGAGCCCATCTTTGATCAGTTTTCGGATCTGCTGACCTGGGAAAACATAACATTATCTAGTCAGGGAGATGGGGCCTAGCCCCCAAATACCAGTCATAACACAGAGTCCAAACAGGACAAGTCAGAGACATCACTCACATCCCTGGCCCAGTGGTCTCAAAATGATACAAACAGTGCAACTTCTCCTTATTTCTCTACTGATAAAAAACAAAAAATTCCTGTTCTATTTTCCTAGATGTTTTACAGCACACTCAAATTTTATGTATTTGAGGATGTGTGATCAAGAATTTACAGGTAGGACCCAGTCCTTCAGATCCGGTCTCCCATTAGCTACTGGTCTAAAACAGGATTAGGATATTCTGAGTACATGTCACAATGCCACAAATTCAAAATGGCTAAGAAATTCCCTGATACTGGGGCGCCTGGGTGGCTAGTCGTTAAGTGTCTGCCTTTGACTTGGTTCATGATCCCAGAGTCCCAGGATTGAGCCCCATGTCTGGCTCCCTGCTTGGCTGGAAGCGTGCTTCTCCCTCTCTCGCTGTGTTTCTGTCAAATAAATAAATAAAATCTTAAAAAAAAAAAAAAAAAATTCCTGATACTGACTAACATTCCTTGTTTGACCAACATTGTCCATCAGGCTCATAAATCACCTCCTAGGCCCACCTGTGCATGTCTTTGTAAATTCTAGTCTTTGTAAGAACCCTGCTTAAGTCCATTTAAGCACAAGCCCCCGCCTTTGATTTAGGATCAGGTTCCCCATCCACCAACATTCCCCAGGTAATGTCTAATCATCCCAGCCTTTTTTTAAAAAAAGATTTACTTGATGCTTAACGACTGAGACACCCAGATGCCCCCATCCCAGCCTGTCTTTAGCAATAATCCTGTTAGGTCTAGCCAGAATCCCCTCCACCCCCTTTACCATTAGGGTTTCCTCTTAGTCATCTTCTATCCACTGACCCTCATACCACCCTCCCTGGCCATGAATTCCTACTTGCCCATGCTACGCTCAGACTTGAGTGCAACCTCCACCCCCCACTGTAAAATTCTGCTGCAGTGGTCCCTACACTTGCAGCAATGGTCCCAAATAAAGCCTGCCTTACTATCTTTAACGAAGAGGACCAAACCTTTTTCTGTAACAATACTACATGAAGTGATGCGGCTATGTTGCTATCTGCATGACTAACATCTGTTTAACTGTCCTGAATAATTACATGCCAAGAGGCCTTTACTAAAGCCTGAGGTCCCGGGTCTTCCCAATCCCTCCCTCACCATTTCCTTGGACATCTCTGCTCCCAGTCCTTGTACTGTCTCCTCATAAATCCTTCACATAGTCATAAAACAATATCCATGTTAGCAATAATCATTAATACAACACTGGGTTGTTCCATTAACTTCCATCCTGTCATTTTGGCAAATGGCAGGTAAAGAACCTCTGGTATCTCCGTATTTCTGGGACCCTCCATTTTAGAAGACCCCAGACTATGAGCTTTCGTAGGTTTAAGAGTCAATAAAATCATGACATCTTTTATTTCATGAAGGATGAGAAAGGTGTAGAGCGAAGTTGATCCCAAGAACTCACGGGAGTTGGCATTGGCGATTTCATTGGTCTCATTGGGGTCCAACCAGACCTTCTTTTTGCCACAGCGGAGGACGCTGGAGGCAAGCCTCTTCTGAAGCCTGAGCATACTGTGACAAACAGAAAACATTATCAAGCCCTGGAAGCCATTCCCTGGCAAGACGTGCCTTCCAATTTTTTAATGCTGTGAAACATAAAAACACGGGGATTGGATGTGTGTAAGCACCCAGTACTTAGGGAAACATCCCACCCTTCACCCCAACATTTAAGTCTGTCCTATATCAAGATTTTTGTGCTGCGCATTCCTTGCAGGGGCAACTGACCGCTCTGGAATGAGAACGAAGTCCTAGCTATGCCTAACTTCTCTGCCTCAGTTTTCTCCTCTAGAAAATGAGGCTAACGGATAAAACTGGGACGAAAAGGAGCCCTATGCCCTCTCTGTTACTGAGCTCTAAAAACAGGCGTCTAAGAATCCGAGGCCAGAGAATCTGATCTACTCTCTAATCCTTTGCTTCTTGGGCCCGTTTTCCTCGTCTAATCACAGTAACAAACTTACACTCCGCTAGCCTTAGAGTTTTCTTAGGAACCGTCCACGGAGCGGAAGGCATCAAAGTGCTAGGGATCGCCTCACTCTAAGCAGCCTGAGGCCTACGCGAGATCTGTCCTACGTCACATGGAAGCAGAGCTCGGCTCCGATCCGGGGCGCTCAGCGAGTAAGGCGGCCACAGCCTAGACCCAGCCGCGGCCCTTCCACTGTCCGCTCAAAAATCGTTCGCGAACCATGTGCGGCGCGGGGCCCACTCCGCCCGCGGCCTCGCGTTCTCGGGACGCACCCCCCCACACACACACACCCCAGCCCCCTGGAGGCCTGGGTCCGGTGCGCTCCGGCCCACCCCAAGCTCCAGGACCGGCTGCTTCAGGGCTGCCTCCATCTCATCTCTCCCACCCGGAGCGACGGAAGCAAGCCCTGCCGCCCGCCGGCACCGCGGATCAACGAAAATCAGAGGCCCACTCGCCCTCACCTCATGGTTGCGGCCGCAGCGCCGAAAGGAAAGACTTCCCCCAGCCCGGGCTCCTTCCATTATCTGTTAAGGGGAGAGCCCATCCCCTGCTCCACTTTCGCCCGTATTCCACGCCCGTCATGGCATCCTCTGCCACCCCAAGCTTACTCTTATCCTCTATGAAGACTGAGATGATAGAAGCCTAATCTCGGTAATCGATTTTAAACTTAAAAACATAAAAAATAAATCATTTCGGTGAGGCAAAGTGGTATAGTCCGACTTCCTACTAGGCATGCGCAGCAAGGGTATGTGATCACGTGGGTAGTGGAAGCCGGAAGTCACGGCAGGGTGGCGCAAGCCCGACGTAGTTTTGCTAGAGTGGCGTATGCTTTGGGGGCGGTCTGGATACTCTGGGGTGATGTATTCTCAGCGAAAAAATATTAGTGAATAGAGTAAGAGAAGACGAGGGGAGATATCAGTCAACAGCAACCTTTAGTCACTCTTCCTGTACATTGGGAACCCCTGCAGCACAGGATAGCTCACTATAGTAGTTTGTGTTTTTGGGCCTCTGTGGTTCTTAATCTCTCAGCGCTTCCGTTTGCTCCTTTGTAAAGTGTACCTAATCCTAATATTCCTGTCATCCGTTGTGAAAACCACATGAATTAACTTTCAAAAGAGGATATTAAGACAAGCTCCTTGTTTGGTTGTCGCTGTCTGTACCACAGGAGGCATGGAACTTTGCCTATAGTAAGCATTTGAGAAATAGTGCATTGGTTGACTGAATGACTAGTTGTGAAGGTTAAAAGAAATGGAACGACAGGGCCATCCACAGTCCTTTTTTCCTGCTCTGAAACACCCAATGCAAAGACCCAAAGGGAATCAAGAGACCTAGATCTGAGTCTGGGCTCTGTCTCCTTGCTTGGTTCTAGCTCAGCACCCAACTCTATCATTCTGAACTTTCCTGGTTGCTAAATGGAGCTGAAGAGCGAGAGGAGGGGAAGCAAAGCAAAATTCATGCCACTTCTTCAAAACAACACAGATAGTGTCATCCTCAGTTTACAGTGGAGTCCAGAAGTAGCAGAAATTGAAAATCCAGGTCTTTCTGACTTCAATATCCATGCCTTTTCTGTCATACCAGGCTCTCTTGTGCCCAAGTGACCAATTGAAACCCTGCTCAGGGTTGGATCTGTTCATAGCACAATGCTGATGTACTTCATTCTCAGTCTCCCTCAAAGAAATGTGATCAGAGAAGCTACTTAAGCTGGCCATCCACTTGTAGAACCCAAGGTGAGGAGGAGTCAGTGTATCCCACAGTCTCTCCTCTAGCAGGAGACAGCAGGCCAGGTTTTATATATTATTATATTATATTAATTATATTATTATATTATATTGCTATATTGTATTATTATATTATATATTTGCCCATCACTGAACTTGAGCAAATCTTGTCCATTTTATTACTCATTTCCCCTTTGAGGAGCAGGGCAAGAGGTAGGGAGGTAATAATTTTTCCTGCCATGACAGACTTCTGTTCAGCGCCTTACAGCATCTCCAAACACCTGAGCAGTCCATCATTTGATATCATTGACCCTCGTCCTCCTAAATATCCCAGGTAACAAAGACACTACAGTGGCAACCCCATTTTATAGAAGTGTAATGACTTGTCCAGGGCCAAATGGCCAAAAGAGCCTGAGCCAAACTGACACCAGAGTTGTTGTTGTTGTTTTTAACTCATCTCTATGTCCAAGGTGGGGCTCTAACTCACCACCCTGAGATCAAGAGTCACATGCTTGGGGACCTGGGTGGCTCAGAGGGTTAAGCCTCTGCTTTCGGCTCAGGTCATGATCTCAGGGTCCTGGGATTGAGCCCCACATCGGGCTTTCTGCTCAGCAGGGAGCCTGCTTCCTCCTCTCTCTCCGCCTACTTATGATCTCTTTCTGTCAAATAAATAAATAAAATAAAATAAAATAAAATAAAATAAAATAAAATAAAATAAGTCACATGCTCTAGAGACTGAGCCAGGCAACTGCCCCAATACCAGAGTTTTTGCCAGAGTCCCTTACTCCTTTTCTTTCCATAAGTCGTGGTGGGTGGGATCCAGGCCTTGGATACTGGACCTCAAATCAAGGATGAATGAGGAGCAATCCTAGGTCAAAATTCACTAGATCTGATTTTAGCCACTCTCTCAGCTCTACATTTCTTCCTCCTCTTGCCTTCTGGAAGGGCCTGGGGGGATATGAGAGACCCCTCCTGAGTCCCTGGGATGTCTTTTTTTTTTTTTTTTTAAGTTTTTATTTATTTATTTGACAGAGAGAAACACAGCTAGAGAGGGAACACAAGCAGGGGGGAGTGAGAGGAAGAAGTAGGCTCGGATCATGACCTGAGCAGAAGGCAGTCGCTTAACCCACTGAGCCACCCAGGCGCCCCTCCCTGGGATGTCTTTTTGCTACCTGTTGGGACTCCCTGTGGACATTCTCATCAAGGAGCCTCAGCCTCAGTCTCAAATTCAGCCTCCACCTCCGGAGGGCAACGTCCTGTTAGAAGGGAGAGGCGCCTTTCTGTTTGGTTCAAGGCAAGCCCTCCTCCTCAACACAGGAGAGAAAGGAGTTAAAGCCGGGTTCCAGGATCTACGGGATCGGGAAGTTCCGGCGACCCAAACTGGAGTAGAACCCGCAGACCCCCGAAGGGAGAGCGGTTTGGGACCGAGGCGTGGGCGGGGGCGTGCCAACCTCCGCTTCTTCTCCCGCAGCGCTCTGCGTCTACGGGTAAGACCCCGCCCCCTGCCCCCTGCCCCCTGCCTCCTGCCTCCTGCCCCAAGGCCGCACTACACTTTTCCCTGGACCCCTCCACTCGGAATGGGCCGCCCTCACCCCAGGCTAGTTGGAGGCCCGCGCTCACCCACCTCCCGAGCGGGGAGGGGCGTGCCTCCCTCCCGCCGCCCTCCCATTGCCGTCTGTGCGGAGCCCGCGGAGGGGCTGCGAGGGGCGGGGCCGGGGCGGGAGGAGAGAGGGAGGGCGGAGGGAGGGAGGGGCAGGTGGGAGCGGAGGGGGCGGGGGGAGATGCTGAGCCTTCAGGGGCGGAGGAGGCGGCGGCGGCAGAGGAGAGAGCGGGAGGAGGGACGCGAGGCAGGAAGAGGCTTGCCGAAGGCCGGGCCAGGTGGCTGGAGCGGGCGCCGGCTGCGCTGCACGGCTCTCGGTTCCGACGGCCTCTTTCCTGCGCTGAGGGCGCCCGGCTAAGCCGGGCCGGCGACCGGACGGGAGGCTCCTCTCCATGGTCCAGAAGACCAGCATGTCCCGGAGCCCTTACCCACCCTCCCAGGAGATCCCCATGGAGGTCTTCGACCCCAGCCCGCAGGTGAGGTGCGGTGGCCGGGCCGGAGAGCAGGGGGCCGCCCCCGCGGACCTTGTGAGGTCGGCTCCAGGGACGTGGGGAAGGAGTAATGTGCTCGGCGCGGAGGGGCGAGGGGGGCCTGCGCCCCCCTCCCCTAGTCCCTGCCGGATAATGATTGATGGGTGCTTGGCCGGGAGTTGGGCTGCGGTTTGGCGGAGCGGGGAGGGGGCGGTCGGGCCGCCTGTCACCCTCGCCTCCGCTCCCGCGTCTCAGGGTCCCTGCTAATCGGGTACCGGCTCCAGGGCCGGAGAGTGGGGGTGCTGGAGGGGCATCCGGGGGTTGAGGGAGGCTAGAGAGCGAGCTCAGGCAAAGGGGGCGACGCAGAGCGCGTTCGAGGGGCGCCAGGCGGGAGTGGGTGGGGCGGGGGTGGCACTGGGAGATGGCTGAGGCGGTGGTCAGGGCGGTGCCAGAAGGCCTTCGGAGCCGCAGACGCTAGCCTTTGGAGGGTGGGGAAGGGGCTGGCCCTGGGGTAGGCACCCATCCTGGCACCTCAGCTATATCCTCCTGTTGGACCACCTTCCCTCCCCCTACACCCACGTTATCTTTCCTTCTCCACCCCTCTCCCCTCTCCAGCCTTAGAAAACGCCTCCAAAGTTTGGAAAGTTGGATGGAGGCCAAATCACTGTCCTGGAGGGGAGAAAGCCATGTTACCTGGGGGTTGGGGGGTGTCTGCCTCCCCACCCCCAGTCACACTTTGCGGGTGCCCTGGGTTATCCCCATGGAGGGGTATTCTTGGATGTGGTGTGTGCCCACAGAGTGACCAGCAGGGTCTGGGGTGACTGGTCAGGATCTAGGGTGGCCATGCCAAGGGCTTTCTCTGGGACAAGGCCATTCTCCAATCTGGCATCACCCCAAGTATAGGATACCATTAACTCTTTTCTTGCTGTACCAGCCTGGAACAGCTGTAAACACTGTGAAAATGTGGTTGATGAGCATGTAGGGGAGGTCAGGTTAGACCTAAAAATACCTCCCTTCTCCACCCCAGGCCCCTTGGAGGCTGGGAGGCAGCTGACTGGGGACTTCCTTTCAGCTGTCCCTTGTCTCTCTGGGTGCCACTCCCTTTTCCCATCCTGGGGGGGTGGTGGTGTGAAAAAGAGTCTGGGGCTCACTGGAGGATTCTCTTAAGTTTGTAGGAATCCTCAATCCTAAAGGTTGGGTATATGTCTGGTTTGAGAGAAGGGGGTGGGAGGGAGGATTTTTGAACATTTCTCTGGTACCTTTCTCTCCCATCTATCCATGCTTCTTCTTGTACTCAGTCCCAAGGAACCAGAGTCCTCTAGTCTGATCATCTCTTATTTAGCTTCTTGGGCAAAGAAACTCTAGAATGGAGGCTGGGGGCAAGGGCCTGGAGGGCCTGAACTCACAAACAACCCCCCCACCCCCAACACACACACACTCTGGACTGGCCTTGGGCCAAGTGTGTATTAGGCAGGGGAAGGATGAGCCCCCTTGACAGGAGGCCTGGAAATACCTGAATGTGTGGCTGCTGGGGGGGTCAGGCGGTGTCCACTCCACCCAAGCCAGAAGCCCAGCCAGTGAGGCTGAGCTGGCCTACCCCAGGGACTTGTGGGGGCTGTGTCCTAGGCTTGTCTTGGGCAGGGCCAAGGGGTGTTTAGATTGATGCAGGCTGGTGGGAATTGGGCATGGGCAGCAGCCAGCAGGGGTTAGAGAGTGAAAGCCTGAGCCCTCTCCACCTTGGGGAGAGGTGTGACCACTGGGATGATGAAGAAGGGGCTGAAAAGCAGTCCTGCCAGGATTGGTGAGGAAGGGGGCAGTGTTGCTAAATCTGCCCCCATGACACTGGGCTGGGTTGGGGTTAGATGTTTCCTTTCCAAATACAATTCCATGCCCCACCCTCTCGGCCCCCTCCCCAGAAATCTGTTTTGGGTCTCCAAGAACTGAGAGAGCTGCCACTCCCCTCCCCACTCTGCGGAAAAATGAAGGCAAGATTCAGGCTGGGGGAAAAGCCAAGCTGGGCCCGGGTTGGCGATTCCTCTTCACTTAGGGGGCCACAGGCCCACTTGGCCCACCTCTGCTCCAGCGGAGGGGGAAGGGAGGGGGACTTTCCCCAGCTTTCGCTGCCCCCTCACACTGCAGGCAGCCTCTCCCTTCCCCCGAGGCCGCTGCAGCCTGCCCAGCATCTTAATTAGCTTTGCTGCCTAATGAGCCTCCAGCTTCTCAGCACCTCCCTGTTCCCAGCCTCTCTAGCTTGGTTTGGGGGTTTCTGTGTGTGCTTCCTAAGGTTCTCTACCACTGTCCCCCCACCCCAAGGCTGTGGTCTGGGTGCTTCCTCCCCCTCGGGCTGTACCATCTCTGGAAGAAGATGGGGGGTGGGGCTGCTCAGATCAGGGAATGATATTCCCAAAGCTTGGCTCTAGCTCTGGGCTTGATGGGATAAGGGTTGGAACAGCCCTTTCTGATTCCACTCTTGTCCTTTCCCTGCTTCCCCAGGGCAAATACAGCAAGAGGAAAGGGCGGTTCAAAAGGTCGGATGGGAGCACGTCCTCAGATACGACATCCAACAGTTTCGTCCGCCAGGTAATGGGGAGGCTGGGATGAGAGGAAGGAGGTGGGCTGATTGGTGGAGACCAGCATTGGTGAGCTGGGTCTGAGGCTTTTCTCCAGCCCCCCCCCATGTCACTTGTCACCTGCCCGGAACCACCCCATCACCCTTACCCCGTGACCTTTCCTACACGCACAGCCAGCACCCTACATGCAACCCATTCCCTCAGCCCCCGCCCTGCCCCTCCCCCAGCTCCAGGCACCAGCCCCTGCTGCCTGCCTGCGTCATCTCATTCAGGGACAGCCGGGCCTGCCTCCTTCTAGCTTGCTTCGGGCTGTCACCCACTCCCCCTGCCGGCTGTCTGCTTCCATGTCCTCCCCCAGAACCTGTGACAGCGTGGGGTAGAGGCAGAGCCTAAGAGATGGGGAGCCAGGTCCTTCGGGTCCTGGAGCCCTGGTGAGGTATGGGAAGGAGGGGGTTGGTTTCTCTCTGAATATGCAGAGAGAAAGTGTGTTGGAGGGGGCAACAGCGGGAGGAGTTTGGTTTCAGAGAGGACTTTAGCCCAGCACCTCTGGCTGCAGGAGGCTGGATAGCTTTCTGGGGTCTTCTTTTCTCAGTCGTGAGGATGCCATTCCCCTCTCTGTTCTCACTCTCAACCCCAGGCCATCTCAGGCTCAGGGAGAGGCAGCTAGAGAGCCATGTGGTTGCTATGACTACAGAGCATCTCAACAAAACCTGGTACCCAAAAAAGGCGAGAGAGTCTTGGGATCAGACAAGGAAAAGGAGTATGTCAAAAGAGGAAATGGGCAGGGCATATGAGGGCAGAGGACTGTAGGGAGGTCAGCCCCCACCTTGGGCTGGAGAGAGAGGGTGGCGCCAGGCACACCCATGGCAGGTTGTGGAATGAGGCCCTTTCTGACTCTTCTGTCTCCACAACATTTCACACATGTGAGCCCAGGCCTGACTGGAGAGGGTCAGACAAGGAGCCCTTATCCCAGCATCTTCTAAGTACACAGACAGGAAGTCCTTTCCTCAGTCTTTTCCTCTTCCCTCCTGTTGCAGGACTGGGCCAGGGCCAGGGCCAGGGCCAGGAGTAATGACGCTATGCTCAGTGTTAACAACTCTGCACGGAAAAGAGGCCTTAGTTCCTTCATTCAGTGTTTGCCACCCAGGGCATCAGACCCCGGCCTCTAGTCCTTCCTCCTCTCAGCTCCCTAGCTCTGACCCCCAGTAGGTGGCGGGCGGGGGTGGGGGGGCAGGCCTTGCCACATCTCTGAGCTAAATATACCTTAGCAGTTTGCACATGGAGCAGCTCTGCTTGTAACCTGAGCCCCCTGGGGTAACGGGCAGTTTGGGCCACCCCCTAGGCCAGCAGGGCAGGCACTGAGGGCGCCAGGATGGAGGCGCCCAGCCGGACCCTCGTGGTGGTGAGCTAAGGATGGGGTGGGAATCGGGGAGGGTGGGAGCAGGCCCCAGAGGAAAGCTGATGGGGGGCCCTCACTCTAGTTTGTCTCCTTGCCTCCTCGCTGTTTCCCTGCTCCTGCCATTTCTGACATGTCTATGTGCGTGCGTGTTTGTGTGTGTATATGTACATGTGCACGTGTGTGCACACATGTCTGTAAGGATCAGTAAATGCCTGTCTGCCATGCTGTCTCGGGGTCTGTTTCTCTGGCTGTCTGGCATCTGTCTCCCTGATTCTTTGTGCTGTCATCAGGAGAGGTGGAGAGTGGTAGGTGAGTTGGTTTTCACTCTCCTTCCATTTTTTCTTTTCTAGCTCTCGTTAGTGACCCCACCCCCACCCCAATCTTGCACCATCATGAGTCTCCCATTTTTGTGCTTTGGCAGGGAAAGGAGTGGGCAACATCACTAGCTAATGACAGGACCCTCTGGGGGAAGGTGGGACTTTGTTTTCTCTCTTCCCCAGGTTCCCTGGGCATTCCTGGCCAAGTGACCCTTTTACAGTCTCAGGAAAGAACCCCTACATGTGTGTAGTCCTGCACTTCCTCCACATCCCCTCCTGCTCCTGTCCCCACCCCACCCCATCTGTGTAGTCACCCAGATGCACACCTTTTGGCTCCTGCCCTCACATGCCACACGTGGTCAGGGACATTCACACCTAGGGTGCCCACCCCCCCGCCCCGGCTGTGCTCAGGTGCATGTGTATGTGTTCAGTCGTGCATATCTGGCACGCCCCGTAGAACACATCCTCCTAAATGCACTCGATGTTGCACACCCAAGCATGCCTGTGAATAAGCATGTTTGTTGAGACTTTGGGTCTCACCCATGTGCCTCCATCCCTGAGGGAGTTCCCTGTGCTCTGGGATGGTCTCTGTGGTCACGGCCAGCTTCCTGGCCTAGCCAGACTTGTGGACACACCTAGACCCTAGCAGCCAGCAGCCCTAGTATCAGAGAGAGGCCTGCCTGTGTTCTGTACTTCACTGCCTCTTTTGCCTGTACTACCCTAGGAATCTGGGGTTCTCCTTTTAGATCCCGTGAGAGCCTGAGGGTTGGGGTCCCTCTGATTCTGGCCAGGGAAGTAGGATTTTATCTCCCCTCACCTTTGAGCAGAAAATAGCAAAATTTTTGGTGGCCCCATCCTGCAGAGGGGGCTGCCCACTGCCAGCAGTGCAGAGAGCTCAGGCCTATGCTGGTGGCTACTCTCCCTGGAAGGACTCAGCGGGCTTCTCCTGAGTCTGTCTCGGCCTATGTGTGCTGGGGGCAGGGAAGGGACGGAGGAACAGGGAGCGGAGACTCATCCCCTGGCACTCCTCCCTTGTCCTGTGCCCCTATCAGGTTCCCACCCCTCCCTCAGCCCCAGGCAGCTGTCCTGGGACCTGCTTTAACCTGCTGCTCGCTGCTATTGCCCTTTCTAGGGTCATGCTTTTAGTACCAGTCCCCATCTCCTCTCATCTCATACCACCTTTTCCTAGCCCTTGTGGCATCACACTGGGCTGGCTGGGGCTTGATGCATCCACGATGAGTGGTTCCTCTGTGCCTTCCGAGGCCCAGAAACCGGGAGGCAGCATGGGCCCTGAGCCAGCCTGGTCTGTTTTCAGGGCTCGGCGGAGTCCTACACCAGCCGACCATCGGACTCTGATGTGTCTCTGGAGGAGGACCGGGAAGCCCTAAGGAGAGAGGCGGAGCGCCAGGCGTTAGCCCAGCTTGAGAAAGCCAAGGTGAGGTGTACCCAGTCAGATTGAGCCACCTAGGCGCCCCTTTTTTTAAATTTAATTTAATTAAAAAAATTTTTTTTTAAGATTTTATTTATTTGACAGAGAGAAACACAGCCAGGGAGGGAACACAAGCAGGGGGAGTGAGAGAGGGAGAAGCAGGCTTCCCACTGAGCAGGGAGTCCGATGTGGGACTCGATCCTGGGTCTCCGGGATCATGACCTGAGCTGAAAGCTCAACCAACTGAGCCACCAAGGAGCCCCTTAATTTTATTTTTTTAAAGATTTTATTTATTTATTTGAGGGAGAGAGTGAGAGAGAGCATGAGAGGGGAGAAGGTCAGAGGGAGAAGCAGACTCCCCACAGAGCAGGGAGCCCCATGAGGGACTGGATCCCAGGACTCTGGGATCACGACCTGAGCCAAAGGCAGTGGCTTAACCAACTGAACCAGCCAGGTGCTCCCCCCCCCCTTTTTTTTTTAAGATTTTATTTATTTATTTGACAGAGAGAGATCACAAATAGGCAGAGAGGCAGGCAGAGAGAGGGGAGGAAGCGGGTGCCCTGGCGAGCAGAGAGCCCAATGTGGGCCTCGATCCTAGGACCTTGAGATCATGACCAGAGCCGAAGGCAGAGGCCCAACCCTCTGAGCCACCCAGGCGCCCTTTTTTTTTTTTTTTTAAGATTTAATTTAAATTTTTTTTTAGTAACCTCTACACCCAATGTGGGGCTCAAACTCATAACCCCAAGATTGCGAGTCGTGTGCTCCACTGACTGAGCCAGCCAGGCGCCCCTAGTATTTAACTTCCTAAGGTATTTGTGGTGACTAAGTGAGGTTAATGCTTGTAAAACATGTAATATGCGACGTGGTACAGTAAGCTGTAGCTGTGGTTATTATTATTGTTGTTGTTATTTTTATTACTAATATTCTTTCTGGATGCCATTCCAGGTTAATATATACAATCCCCAGTAGCCCATTCCATTCTGAGAAGGCTGAATTCTGTTGTTGTTTTTTTTTTAATTGTGAAATTTAGCATACATACAGGAAAACTATTTAACCATTCGGTATACTTTGTCATGATCAACACAACAAACCTCCACACCATCCCCACCCCAGTACAGTGCATCCTGTCTTAGCCCGCCCCGGTTGTCGTTCTCCCTGTGCGCCTCTAGACCAAGCCAGTGGCATTTGCTGTGAGGACAAATGTTGGCTACAACCCATCTCCCGGGGATGAGGTGCCAGTGCAGGGAGTGGCCATCACCTTTGAACCCAAGGACTTCCTGCACATCAAAGAGGTAGAGCGCTTTGTATCTGGAAAGGGGGGTGGCAGGGTAGCGGGTACCAGGAGAGAGGCAGCCAGAGCTCTAGCAGAAAAAGACTTCTGAACTTAGCAGAGCTCGGCTGAGTCTGCTGTGTGACGTTAGAGAAGTCTCTTCCCATCTCTGAACCTCTGATTTTCACTGGTAAAACGGGGTGGTGATGCCAAGGTCACACGGCTGTTGAGAGGGTTTGTGATGCCATCTGTAAGTGGAGTGGCAGTGTGCAGGCTCATGTGGGTGTCAGTTCCTCTCCCTGCCTTTCCAGGGTGGGGTGGGCACATGGTGGGACAGGGACGTGCCGGGGGCGGGGTGGTCCATGGCCCAAGTGGATACGGGTCCTAGAGTTGTTCTGAGAACAGGGGGCTGTACTCAAAGGCTAGAGCCAGGGACCGGCTCTTCAGGGGTGCCACCCCCTGGGGAGGCTTGGCAGGTCCTGGGTGGTCTCCCCCTAGGGTGGCTGCCCCTCCAGTCTCAGTCTTGGTCTCTCTCATCCTACCTGCTGTTGCTGTCCTCAGAAATACAATAACGACTGGTGGATCGGGCGACTGGTGAAGGAGGGCTGCGAGGTCGGCTTCATCCCCAGCCCCGTCAAACTGGACAGCCTGCGCCTCCTGCAGGAACAGAAGCTGCGCCAGAACCGCCTCAGCTCCAGGTGTCTAGCTGGGGACAGCGAGGGGGCCCTCCAGCCCGGACTCGGACGCAAGGGTTGACACCTTGCCCCGAGGGCGCAGCCGCCGTGGGCGTCAGTCACCCGTGGGCTGGAGAACCTCCAGGAGGAGTGGGGGGCAGGCTGCCTGGGAGAGAACAAGCTTCCCCCGCCCTCACGCCCACCCCTCCGCTCACAGCTTCCTTTGCTTCTCTGCCCACACAGCAAATCAGGTGACAACTCCAGCTCCAGCCTAGGAGACGTGGTGACTGGCACCCGCCGGCCCACGCCCCCTGCCAGTGGTAAGAGCTGCTGCCACCTTAGGGAACTGAAGGAGTGGGGTGGGCGAGCTCCTGGGGGGGGGGGTGGTCTCCGCACAGCCTGTCCTCTCCTTTCCCTGCAGTAGGGGGCACCCCAGTCCTGAATCCTCCAAATACACCCAGCAGTACCCCCTCCGTGAAGAGTAGGATACCCCCCAAGCTGGGCCCGTTGGTGCCCATTCTCTCGTGTCTCTCCTTCCCGTTTCTTCAGTAGCTCCATCTCTCTGCCTGACTCCCCTGCCCCACGCCCATTCATTTCTCCTAGCTCTGTGCCATTCACTCTTCTTCTTTCTCTTTTCCCCATCCCATCCCTGCCTTCTGTGTCTCCATGTCCGTCCCATCCTCCCCACCTCGCCTCCCTCCTCTCTCGTGACTGCGGTCCAGGTAATGAGATGACTAACTTAGCCTTTGAACTAGACCCCCTAGAGCTAGAGGACGAGGAGGCAGAGCTCGGGGAGCAGAGCGGCTCTGCCAAGACTAGTGTTAGCAGTGTCACCACCCCACCACCTCATGGCAAACGCATCCCCTTCTTCAAGAAGGTAATTCTTGCTGGGTTCTGGCAAGAGGGCAGGGGGTCAGGGCCTGGCTCTTTGGCAGGGGGAGGGGCCATAATAGATTCAGACACATGAAGTTCCGGAGGGGCAGGGAGGCAGAGCCTCCTGCCAAGGAGCAGGGAGGGGTGGCATGGCTCCAGGAATGGGCACATCCAGCTCCATGCGCCACGCCACTCTGGCCCACCCCCAGGAAGGGAGGATTCTTGTAGTCGAAGTACTCCTTCCCTTGGAAGGCTGTACCCCCTTGGCTCCCCACCACTGGAAGCAGGGGCCAGTGGTTACAAAACTGGAATATTCCTTGTCTGTCCTGCATCCTGCCTGTGATGGGGAGAGTGGAATGGTGACCCTTCTTGGTCTTTTTTTGGGACTCCATGGGGCCAGGGTGGGCATGTGGGGTTCTGCTTGCTCCACAGCAGGACAGTTTAGGGAACCCTTAAGTGGGCAGGTTAGACTGCACTGGAGGCAGGAAATGGGCACCAAAGTAAGGGCCGTCAACCTTTGCAGAACTTTTCCCAAGACCTAGAAACGGGAAGGGCATGTCAGAATATTCCCAAGACCACTGGACTCTCAGTCCTCCCAGCCCTGATCTAGGGCCATCTCTGGCTCCCCTTTGGCATGGGGTCCCGGCGCCTCTCTCTGGCTCTGTCTGTCACTAACACGCATGCTCTGTTGTCTCTCCTCGTCTGCCCGCTCTCCCTCCCTCTCTTGTCCTGGCTCCTTCCTTGCCCTCTGCCCCTGCCTGGGTGCCCTCCCCTCTCTCCCCCGCTCTTGGCAATCTCTGGACCCAGCCAAACAGAAGCAAAAGTCGGTGAGTATCACAGCTTTCTGTGTCCCCCTCCCCACCCCCTGGGATGAGCTAGTGGGACCTCCTAACACCCATACTCGTGCCCTCACCCCCGGCCCCCATTTCCCTTCACCTTTCCTGGTTCTCCTTGGCCATTGCTCCTGATTCCCACATCTGGGCTCTGGGAGCAGGGGGAGGAGAGGATGCATGGGGGAGCCTGGAGGCTGGGGAAGAAGGGCTAACACCATCTCCACTATGGGGTCTCCCCTTCCTGCTTCCCCCTCAGACAGAGCATGTGCCCCCCTATGACGTGGTACCTTCCATGAGGCCCATCATCCTGGTGGGACCGTCGCTCAAGGGCTATGAGGTAGGAGCCCCTAGAGGGGAGTGGACCCAGAGGGGCCTAGACCTCTAGAGAGATGCCACAGAAAGGTTCAGACCCCAGGGAGATCCCCTGGAAGGGCCCAGATTCCCAGGGGATCTCCCCAGAGGGCTACAGACCTTTAGAGAAACCCCCAGAGGGGCCTGACCCACAGGGAGACTCAGAAGAGTCCATCCCCCTCCCCCCAAACACCCCTGAGAAGGGTCGTCCCAGAGAATCCACCTAGAAGAACCTTTGGAATCAGAGACCCCATTGGAAGCTCCTCAGACCTAGAAGGAAACCCTCCCACCTCCCCCAGGGGCCCGTTTATCTCAGGAATTAAAGAAGAAAATGGGCCATGAGGATTTACATACTCAGCAGCCCACCGTTCCTGAGTGGCTTTTAATACCTAACTACCGCCCCCCCCAACCTCAGGTTACAGACATGATGCAAAAAGCTTTATTTGACTTCTTGAAGCATCGATTTGATGGCAGGTAAGACCCGGGGAGCTGGCTCCTCACTCCCACTGTAGTCTTCTGCTGCTGGGGATGGGCAGGTCACATTTAAATGATGATCCTGGGCATTTTGGACTGAGGGCTGGGAGGCAGGCCTGGAGCCTGGGGAGTGGGCAGGGCATTCAAGCCCACTCTGACCCCTCATCCCCTTGCCGCATCCGTCAGGATCTCCATCACACGTGTGACAGCGGATATTTCTCTGGCCAAGCGCTCGGTCCTCAACAACCCCAGCAAACACATCATCATTGAGCGCTCCAACACACGCTCC
This sequence comes from Spilogale gracilis, assembly GCA_004023965.1. Lineage (NCBI taxonomy): Eukaryota > Metazoa > Chordata > Mammalia > Carnivora > Mephitidae > Spilogale > Spilogale gracilis. The sequence continues at coordinate 28,943 of PITA01008174.1, read as the reverse complement.
AGCCTGGGTGAGCCCACCCTGTGATGTGGCAGGGATCAGAGGAGGGGGTGCAAGTCCAGAAGGGTGGATTGATTGTCCATTGCCTCTTGCGGAGGCCCCCCTGCATTCCCCCTTCCCCGTAATTCTGTGTCCCCCAGCTGAGGTTCAGAGTGAGATTGAGCGAATCTTCGAGCTGGCCCGGACCCTTCAGTTGGTCGCTCTGGATGCCGACACCATCAACCACCCAGCCCAGCTCTCCAAGACCTCACTGGCCCCCATCATTGTTTACATCAAGATCACCTCTCCAAAGGTGGGTGCGAGAGCCTGACCCTGATGGGGACAGGAGTGCTCTGGAGTTGGGTGGCCTTATTTCAGTCCCAGCAACTGCTTATTAACTGTGTGACCCAATCTCCCCAAGCCTTATTTTTCTACTCTGTAAAACTCCATCAAATGGACACTGTGAAAATCGAACCTAATGTGAATGCTTAGCACTTAGCAAAGGGTCTGGAATAATGTGTCTCATCATGTATTAGCTAGTATAAATATCATTAGAGGCTCATGTAGGTCAGCCCCCTGTCTCTACTCTGCTTGACCTCCCATCCTTGGTCCAGAAAACTGAAAGAATTCTGTGCTTTTTTGTCGCAGTGTCACCCAACTACTTGGCAGTTGGGAGGTCTTTTCTGTCATTTGATTTTGTCCCTTTTTGCTGCACTGTCCTCGCTTGGACCTTGATAGAGATGAATCAGTGGGAAGGCTGATTTACTTCTTGTTCATATTGTGGCTCTGTGAGTTTCCCTCCCAGATGTTAGTGGGGGTTTGGGAAACATGGAGGGCGACTTCAGGGGAAGGATATGAAGTGAGAAAATAGCATTGGGTTCAAACCTTTGCCCTGGTTGACTCATTCATTCATTCATTCTATTTATTCACTAACTTTTGTTGATTGGTTGGTTGTTGTTTTGTTATTGAGCTTGGGATCTGTGGAGGATTTATTTAGCCTCCAAGCCTCAATTTCTTCACCTATAAAATGGGAATTAAAATCCCGCCCTTGTTATTATTGAGGGGATTTGAGGTAATGATGGAAAGAGTCCCAAGTTCTGTCTGATTCATGACTGACAGCCAAGGGTGATAACTGCTTCAGGAACACACTCTATGAGCGGAGCACCAAGGTACCTTAACCTTTCTGAGTCCTGAGTTTCTAATGAGCAGAAAGGGGCAGATAGGACTGAAGTCCTTCCTGGGGTGGCTGAAAGGATCTAATGAATTAATGGATACAAAAACACTTTGTATGCTGGGAAGTGACGGATCCTTCCATTTCTCCCAGGGGCACTGACTGAGGTGAAGGGTGGGGACTCTGGAGCCCTGGTGCCCGGAGTTAATGAACCAGCGTTGCTACTCCCAGCTCTGTGCTCCTTTGGCCAAGTACCTGACTTCTCTGTGCCTGTTTCCTCACCTGCAAAATAGAGTTTTTCACGTGGTGGTTGTGAGAATGGCATAGGTAGATTAAGCATGCAAAGTGCCCGGGACCTACTAAGCGCTATATCTTTTCTTTTTTAAGATTTTATTTATTTATTTGACAGAGAGAGACACAGTGAGAGAGGGAACACAAGCAGGGGGAGTGAGAGAGGGAGAAGCAGGCTTCCCGCCAAGCAGGGAGCCCAATGTGGGGTTTGATCTCAGGACTCTGGGATCATGACCTGAGCCAAAGGCAGCCGCTTAATGACTGAATCACCCAGGTGCACCCCCCTTTAAACATTTTTGTTTTGAGGTAATTCCAAATCTAGAGTTGCCAGAATAGTACCAAGAACTGCCATTCTTTGAATGCCCTTCACTCAGATTCAGTAATTTTTAACAGCTTTATTGCGATCATTCACATACCATTCAATTCAACCATTTAAAATATATTTAGTTTTCTTCAGATTCACTAATTTTGAACATTTTGCCATGTTTACTTCATGTGTGTATGTGTATATGTATGTATACATATATTTCCTTCTGAATCATTTGAAAATAGGTTGTAGAAACCATGTCCTTATTCCTAAGTATTTCAACATGTATTTCTCAAGAACCGAGGACATTGATGTACATAAACCACAGTACAGTTGCCAAATTCAAGACATATTTTAGTCTTTCACTTTTCAATTGTCCCAATAATGCTCTTTATGGCAGTTTCTCCCTCAATCCAGGATCATGTGTTATATTTAGTTGCTTTACCTCTTCAACTTTTTTTTTTTTAGATTTTTATTTATTTGAACGAGAGAGAGCATGAGTAAGAGAGAGAGGGAGAAAGAGCCCAAGCAGTAGGAGGCAGAGAGGGAGAGGGAGAAGTAGACACCCCGCTGAGCAGAGAGCCCAACTTGGGGCTTAATACCAGGACCCTGAGATCATGCCCTGAGCCAAAGGCAGGTGCCTAACCGACTGAACCACCCAGGCACCCCTCTCCTTCACATTCTTTTTTTTTTTTTTTTTTTTTTTTAAGATTTTACTTATTTGAGAAACACAGCTAGAGAGGGAACACAAGCAGGGGGAGTGAAAGAGGGAGAAGCAGGCTTCCCACCAAGCGGGGGAGCCTGATGCAGGGAGCCCGATGTGGGACTCGATCCCGGGTCTCCAGGATCCTGACCTGAGCTGAAGGCAGTCACTTAACCAGCTGAGCCACCCAGGGGCCCTTCTCTTTCACATTCTTAAATTGGAACAGTTCCTCAGCCTTTCTTGATTTTTACGACACTGATGGTTTTGAAGAGTACAGACTGCTGACTTTGTCGACTGTTCCTCAGGGTGGGTTTGCTTGATGTTTCCTTGTGATAAGGCTTAGGTTGTGCATTTTGGTGCAACATGTCTTCAAGAGGCACGAGGTGTCTGTTATGTCATTGGTGACATTAAGTTTGATCATTTAGTGAAGATCCTGGCTTTCTGTTTAGCTATTATTAACCATTATCATTATTGTTGTAGAGATGAGAATAATGACAGTGACTCCCTCGTGAGGTAATGGTCAGGACTAAATGAACTGATCAGGTGGAAAGCACAGAACAGTGCCTGATCGCAGCAAGTGTCCCATCAAAGATGGCAGCCGCCATTCAGGTGACGATGGTGTCCTGGAGAATGAAGCCTGTAAAGAAGTTGACAGGGATCAGGAAGGCAAATCACTGCCTCTCAGATAGCCACTTCCCAGGAGAGGCTGTTGTGAGACCCGGAGAGAGCCTGAGAGTTGTGTAAGGACGGACACAAGGCTAGTGAGGTCATTTCTGAAGAGGTGGTCAGGGCTGAGAGTCGGCTAGTATCCCGCCCTGATGCCCTGGCTCCACCCAGGACCTGCTTCTCTGACTCGGTGCAGTGCAAGATCCCTCCAGCTCCTCTTTTCTCCCCCCAAACCAGGTACTTCAGAGGCTCATCAAGTCCCGAGGGAAGTCTCAGTCCAAACACCTCAATGTCCAAATAGCAGCCTCAGAGAAGCTGGCGCAGTGTCCCCCCGTGAGTGGCTCAGACCCCGGGAAAGGGGAGATATTTGGGTGCTCCTGTTTCCTCTGGCCTGCATGAGAGACAGAGTGACCAGGAGCACCAGTGGGGAGGGGGTCTCTAGGTGCGAACTGGTCTTCCGGGAAAAGAGTGCCTTGCAGGCACCCAGCATTTGAGCCCCAGAAGCCCCACTTCTCTGTGGGGTGTCAAGCCGGCCTCCAGGCTCAGTAGGATGAGAGGGTTGCACTGTCTGGGTGTCAAGACCTTTTGTAGTTCTACCAGTGTATATATCTGAGAGTCCCCCTCTTCCTGGACATCCAGAGGTTTCTCTTTAACTTTGCCCTTCAACCCTTTGACTCCACCCACTGCACCTAGGCCACACCCTCACCCCTCAGTCACGCCTGGCTCATCCCAGCCCCGCCCCTAACCCCGCCTCCACAGGAAATGTTTGACATCATCTTGGATGAGAACCAATTGGAGGATGCCTGCGAGCACTTGGCCGAATACTTGGAAGCCTATTGGAAGGCCACACACCCGCCCAGCAGCACTCCGCCCAATCCGCTGCTGAACCGCACCATGGCTACTGCCGCTCTGGCCGCCAGCCCTGCCCCTGTCTCCAACCTCCAGGTACAGGTGCTCACCTCACTCAGGAGAAATCTCAGCTTCTGGGGCGGGCTGGAGGCCTCGCAGCGGGCCAGGTCGGTGCCCCAGCAGCAGGAGCATGCCATGTAGGTGTCCCACCCATCTCCCCTCCTGCCCAAGACTCGGAATTGGAGCACAGGGAACATGGGGAAGGAAGGGAAGAGGTTTATTTTGTAAAAAATGTGGTGAGTGGCAGCTTCTGGTGTGTCTGGTTTTTCATGGGATTGGGGCTGACTGCCTGGGCCTGGTCCCATAGGACTACAGCTACTGCCCTAGGGGCTTTTGGATATAAGACCTGATTGGGGCCTTATTATAAGACAGGTGATTAGGAAGAAAGCATAAGGAAGACTGATATTTTCATTCCCTGGACTTCACACCCATTTTGTTTTTATTTAAAAAAAATTTTTTTTAAGTAATCTCTACATCCAATATGAGGCTGGAACTCCTGGCCATGAGATCAAAAGTTGTATGCCCTACCAACTGAGCCAGCCGGGTGCCCCGCACACTCATTTTAGACCCAAGAGAGCAAGGACCATCAGCTCCAGGCAGTTCCCACAGAGCAGAGCCATTAAACCCAGAGATACTGTCCCTTCTCTCAGAGTCTTAATCCCAGGAGTTTCCTCAGAGGGGACCCAGAATGAAGCATCTTCTATGAGCTGATGTCCTACCTTCCAGCCGTCTCTCAGTGAAACATTCCAGGAAAGGCCCTCCTGTAGGCACCCTGCCTCAGGCTGGACCTCCTCCCCGGGAGCTGCTTCCCATCTCTGAGCTCACACCATTAAGTATTTGGTTCTAGATTAGAGCCAGGAGAAAGCCATGAAATCATTCTAAGACCATTGCTTTTCAAAGCAGACCATTTGTTTTCAGTAACAGAGCTCATTTGTTCACTGAAACTTCTAAGGAAGCTCAGTATATAAAGTGTCCTTTACTCAGAGGGATCTGGTGACTGGCTTCCATTTCACCTCCACGGGGACCCCTGAAACGCTTCTGTGCCCTTCCTGCTACCTTGGGTCTCCAGGGAACGGCTTGGAAACTGCTGGTCTAATCCCCATAATACCACCACAGAGAAACTGGGCCATAGAGAGGAAAGTCATTTGCTCAGGGTCACACAGCCTGAAGTGGCAGGAGATGGGACTAGAACCCAGGCCTTCTTGCACCTCACCCAGCTGCCTCAGTGGTGGCCGTGACCATCAGATCACTTTTATGTGGCATTTGGAGCTGGTGATGTTGGGCCACCTCATTGTCTCTGGGGGAGGGAGAGGGGCTGGGGAGTGTGTATGGAGGGGGTGGGGGGAGGACACCCATCAGCTTTCCCCAGGCTGCTGCTTTGGTTTTTTGCTGGGGACAGGGCAGGAATCCTATCAACTGTAGAGACTTTGCTGTCTTAACTACGGAATGGTTGGGGGAGGGATGGGACTCTGGAAGCCTGTGATTAGGGTCTGGTTTGGGTTGAAGGAGCTGGGGTTAGTGAGCTCAAGCTGAAATCCCCGTAGTATGTTTGGAAAACTGGGCCAGTGACTAACCCAATCAACTGCTAATGAGTGGCGATGCTAATGAGCTGTTAATGATTTAGCCCAAGACATCATTAATGACGTGCATTGAGGAAGCAATGACTAATCATTCAAGGGCTCTCTACCGTGGTTACTGGAAGAGTTCATGGCTCCTCATGTCTTACAAAGGTTGGGCCTCCTGTCCCAATAGAGGAACAAAGGCCCTGAAGTCTGTCCTCTGGCTGGGCTGTAGAGTCCTTTGCCCAGCTGCCCATCCCCTAGAGCCAGCAGCTGCCTCCTTTAGCCAGGCTGGGTGTCTTGGTGGCATCACTAACCTGCCTTGCTTTGTTGTGTCTCTCTCATCCCTGCCTGATCTGCATGGTGTGTGCTGTCCGTCTGCTAACCAGGGACCCTACCTTCCTTCCGGGGACCAGTCGCTGGAACGGGCCACCGGGGAGCACGCCAGTGTGCACGAGTACCCCGGGGAGCTGGGCCAGCCCCCAGGCCTTTATCCCAGCAGCCACCCACCAGGCCGGGCGGGCACCCTGCGGGCACTGTCGCGCCAAGACACATTTGATGCCGACACACCTGGCAACCGAAACTCTGCCTACACGGAGCTGGGAGACTCATGTGTGGACATGGAAACTGACCCCTCAGAGGGGCCAGGGCTCGGAGACCCTGCAGGGGGCAGCACCCCACCCGCCCGGCAGGGATCCTGGGAGGATGAGGAAGAAGACTATGAAGAGGAGCTGACCGACAACCGGAACCGTGGCCGGAATAAGGCCCGCTACTGCGCCGAGGGTGGGGGTCCAGTTTTGGGGCGCAACAAGAATGAGCTGGAAGGCTGGGGGCGAGGCGTCTACATCCGCTGAGAAGCAGGGGCCACACAGTGGGGGGAGGGGAAGGGCTCTGAGCCCAGGGGAGGGGAGGGACCTAGGGGCTCACCACCGGGGATGTATCTTTCCTCCAGGGGGCGCTGTCCCCCTCTCAGATGCCTTCACTGGATGTTTGGGGTTTCTTTGGCCGTAGCATCCCAGCTCCTTGGATTCCCTTAAAGCCTGGCTGTAGGTTTCAACTTACCTGCTGTGGACGGATGGGGTGCCCCTTTTCCCCCATCTCGGGACTCTCTCCCCTCACTCGCAGAGAAAAGGTGCACTTCCTTCACTCTTCTACTTAGGGCTCTAAATAGCAGTCCTAAATAAGGTAGCCCTTTCTTTCCCCAACCTGGAATATTTGGGAAGGGTGAGGGGACTTTTCCTGGACAAGGGGACCATAGTCTCCTTCCCTTTGAGGGCTCTCTTCCCCGAACCCCAGATCCAGGATCCCTCGCCATGCCCACCTCTCTCCCAGCTTCCTGGCAGCATTGTCTGGTGGGTGAAAGGTACAGAATGGAAGCCCCATGGGGAGCTCGTCTTGGGGAGGGGTCTGGGTAGACAGCAGCAGGCATCGAATGTAGTGCCCTCTGCTGGACCCGGACCCTTGATGACCAGGCAGCTGCTACCCACCCCACCAGGTCCTTGCCTCAGCCTTCGCCTACCCCAGGAATGAGCTTTGCCTACAACCTCCCTTGCCTACTGCCATCAGAAGAGGGGGCACCCCTGTGTCTCAGCCCCCTACTCCGTTTCACCTGGGTGTGGCACCCATGGAACACTAGTCCGCCTCATTTTAAAACCAAAAACTACCCCCTCACTCACCCGGAGGCCCCAGGGGAGAGGCCCTGCAGGTTGGTGCCCAAGAGGCGAGCACCACCCCAGGGTCGCCTCGGGACTTCAGATCTCCCCTGGGGGGCTTGGCTACTGCTGCTGCTCTATTTGCCTCTTGTGATCCTGTCCTCTACCCATGTCCAGTCCCCCCAGGAGAGGTCTTGGTACCCCCTCTGGCCCCCAAGTGGTCCTCGGCCTAGTAGCCCTCCAGCCCAGCAGCCCTGCCCCTCCCCAGAACCCAGCTGGGCCCAAGAGAGCCAAATGTGCCAACGAGGACTGGGCCCTGCCTGGCTGCCCACCTCAGGGATGGGCCGCTCACGCCTGTCTCGCCACCTCCTGTGCCAATGTCTCCCCCCCCACCGGGGGTGGGGTGCAGCTTCCATTCACTGGTTAGAAGACACCACTGCCCAACCTGTCTCCCTCCCTGTCCGGTGTCCTGTGCCCCCATCGGTCTGTCTGTCCGTCTGTACTCCCTAGAAGTATTTGGCCACATATAAAACCGCCGTCCTGTCCTTTGCAGCCGCCTCCTGAGCCTGCTTCTTCGTTCCTGCCACACGGGCAGCCTGGGCACATGGGAGCTGTGGACACAGAGTGTGAAGGGGAGGGTGTGGGAAGAAACTGGGCCCATGAGGTGGTTATTCAGCAGGAGAGACGGTGCTGTGTTTTGGGGCTCTGAGACATCACTGTCAAAGCTGATGGGAGCTGTGTGGCCAGTTTGAGCTGCAGCTTCCCATCAGCCCCCAGTCTTACCATTTCCTCATAAGTAGAGCCAGAGAAAATGGGAGGCTCAGGTGGAGAAGTGGGGTGTTGCAGGCATTCAGTGGGTGAGGTCTAGTTTTTCTGCTCCCCGGCACCTTCTGAGAGTGGCTGAGTTCCTTCTGGCCCCTTCCTCCCCTGTTGCCCCTGCTAACCAGCTTTGGGGAATGGAAGAAGTCTACTCGGGGGGCAGAGGATGGGGGCTCCCCCAGGCCCAGCCTGAGAACAATAAGAGGGAGGGAGCCAGCAGGTGTCTATGTCAGTTCCATCATCACCAGCTGGCAGGATGTGGACCCCGGACCGTTGTCACCGCTGGCCCCTATATCCTGCCTCACGTGGCATTCACAAACCATTTCTCCACTCTCCTGGTTCTTGTTTCTGGGGTGGTGGACCTGGAGGACTAGAGCTCCTGGGTCTCTCCCCTGAATGCTTCTGCCCAAAGTTGGGGGTGAGGTGGGGGGCTGTGTAGAGGGGAGCAGACATCTAGACCTTCCAGGTGAGGGCCTAGGAAAGGAACTAGGCAGGTCCACAGGTCAGGTGGCTGGCCCAAGGGCCCAGGGGGTTGATGGCAAAGACTGCCTCACAGCCTAGTGCTCTCACACCACTGCCTTTCAACGGAATCAATCCTTTATTCCCATGCTTATTCATTGAACATTTATTGAGTACCTACCATATACCAGGCACAGTCTAAAAGGGAGCCACAGACCACTCAGGACAGAACAGTGAGCTCTCTGCTGGGAGAAGCACTGGACAAGAGAAGCTTCTCAGAAGAGGTGAGGCTTGAGTGAAGTCTAGAACCCTGGTTAGGAGTTAACCTGTGGGGGGAAGTGTTCAAGACGGAGGAAGCAGGTGACGTGCATGGCATGTTCCTGGCACTTCACCAGCAAAGCGTGTTCTCAAGGTGGTGGTCAGAGAAGGGTCAGCAGGAGCAGATCGCAGTGGGCCTTGAGTCATGTGGAGGAGTCTGGGCTTTTTCCTGAAGCCACTGGGCAGAAACTGAAGGACTGTAAGCAGCAACGGCAAAGTTGCCTTGGTTGCAGTTCGGAGCGTGGAGGGGAGGGGCAAGCCTACTGCACTACTCCAGCTGAGAAACAAGGGGCGGGGGGCTGCTCTAGGCCACACAGTGGAATGGGAAAGAAGCAGTGGCTGCCAGAGACATCAAGCAGTTTTAATCCAGCTCTCTTGGAGAGCAATTGGTGGTGGCCAGTGAGAGACAGGGAGGTGTCTGGGGGCGACTGTGGGTGCTGGTCTTACAGGACATAGAGGAAGCAGGGGGAAAACCAGGTGAGGGGCAGAGACAATGTCTAGCTTTGGACAAGGTGGGCTTTTGGTGCCTGTGGCAGGACACTGAGAGGAGAAGAACAGATGATAGCTGGGTGCTTAGTCTGGAGAATCAAGCAACTGCAGAGATCTTCATCTGGGAGTGGATCCTGATCTTTTGAATCAAGAACAGGGATTATTAACTTCAGTTTACAGATAAAGCTCAGGGAGGCTGAGCAACATAGTTACACAGCTATGGAGCAGACTCGAGCTCAGATCTTTGGAGTTCAAATTCCGTGGTGCCTGTGAGCCCCAAGTCTCGTGCCCATTTCCCTGCTCCAGCTTCTGCAAGGGGAGGAGGGTTGGGGAGGAAGAAACAGGTGTTTGATTGTTTGTCTCCTCTTCATGTGCCTTCTGCCTGAAACTACATTTTCCCGGAACTGGCAGGCAGGGGCATTTCTAAGTGGCTTAGAGATGTTGAGAGATGAAGAAAAAGAGATTCTCGTCTTTTGGTAACCACAGGCCCTCAACTGATGAACGTTCACCACGCTGCTGGTTGTCAGCATGTGCGGATTTCAGCAACCATGAAGTCAGCTGGGACTAGGTCTAGAGAGGGTGGTGTTACCAACACCTCAGGGAGATGGGACCTCAGATGCTGGGGACCCCTTCTATTGGGGACCCCTTGTCTCCTTCCTTAACCTGTAGCTTCTGTCCAGCTTTTGAACTAAGATCAGAGAGGCTTTAGTCTGGGTGTGGCTAAAGGTTTGTCCACCTTCCAAAAAATCGAGGAAGCTGAGCTGGGACCTCCATGGCCCGGGAGCAATGGGTGTTCCAGCTGGTACCCTAGAGAAAAATCTTGTCTTAGTGCCAATAATCACATCCTCAGGAAAGTGTGCCTTCCTACCTATCATCTCTCAGGGGCTTGTTTTGGTTTTATTTTTTGATGTGTATATTTCTTTCTCCCACTAGATGGTTAAGGCTCCAAAAGACCCAGATTGGGTCTGTTTTGTCTAGTTGGCCTGTTTTCTAACTCCTGACTCATATCTGTCAAATGAATGAATGAATGCCCCCTAAGACATATATGATCTAGGCCTGGTGGCAGAGGCAGCTCTTGTCTATTTACTGACGGTGCTCCAGCTAGCAGAATGTCACTTTCAATTCTGCAATTGGTGGTGGTAGTTGAGGGGGGAGCAGGATGCACTAAAGGGTTCCTTCCCCGCCAGGAAACAGATGGTTAAAGTGCTTACAGTATTGCTGCTTCCCCCAGCACCCTCTGTGCCCCCACCCTCCTGCACTCAGTGCTCTTTCTTTCCTGGGGCTGAAATGGGCTCTGGTAGTCAATTCATCTTCCCTCTAACTCCAGGCAGGTGGGATGAGAATTCTTTATTCTTTAGTTTTCCCTCTGCTCTCCATACGCTTCTCAGCCTTCATTCCTCTTCAACTTGTACTCACACTTCTTTCTTTTTTTTAAGATTTTATTTAAGAGAGAGTGTGAGAGACAGCAATGAGAGGAGAGAAGGTCAGAGGGAGAAGCAGACTCCCCACAGTGCTGGGTGCCCGATGTGGGCCTCCATCTCAGGACTCCGGGATCATGACCTGAGCCAACGGCAGTTGCTTAACCAATCGAGCCCCCCAGGCGCCTTGTGCTCACACTTCTTTCACGCTCAAAACACCATCTCTCAGGCTCTAGCATAACTTACGGTACTCCACCCCAATAGTAACACGGTCCTACTGTGTGCCAGACACTGGACTAGGCTGGGAGTGGGGGCGAGAACAAAAGTGAACAAGACCCGACCTCACAGCTTATTGGCAGAAACAGGCCAGTCTCCAGTCTCAGGCCAGCGAGAAGCCCCATTAGTCTGGAGAAGCAGGCCGGGGCTTGGGAAGTAGGTGGCTTTTATGACAGCTGGCCAAAGACTTTTGGGAATCCAGCTTTCTGAGAAGGTGAAAGACATTCAGGTGGAGGATGCACAGAAGCCAAAGCACGGTGGGAAGGAGCTGGGCCAGTGTGGGCAAGGAGCAGTGGATGCAGAAGGCGGGAGATCACCGGCAGAGGCAGGTGGGTGCTGTTCGCGGGGCCTCCTGAATGTCAGGTCAGGTGGCTGATCTAAATCCAGTGAGCAATAGGGACTCACTGAAGGTTTATGAGGTGTGGAGTGACAGACTCTGAGCTGTGCTTTATGGCGGTGAATAGGGCTATGCTGAGTCAGGGGAAGCAGAGGCAGGGAGACAAGTAGGGGTTGTGGCCGTAGTGGAGGTGAGCACTAATGCACTGTGGGAGGACCATGGCAGTGGGGGGCGAAAGGAGTTGATTCTCCTGTGTGATAAGTGGCCTCTCCTTACTGCCCCCTCAGCCTGAGGTTGGTTTGCTTTCCCACTTCTCTTTTTGTTTTCTGGTTTTTCCCAGTTTAAGCAAAGAAGGAAATTTGCAACAAAGAGTCCCCTCCTCCCTCTCCCTCCTCCAGGCGTGCTCTCTCTTGGCTCAGGTTCCTTCTGCTGGCTCTTGGCATCTGGTGCCCCTCTGTAGGGTCTCTGGCTGCAAGAGCTCTCTTATTGCTCTGTCCCTCAGACGTGCGTCTCCCAGCTCTGGGAGCTGTGCCTGAGCAGTTTGCCAGTGAACTGTAGAAGTGGTACGAATTTATTCCTAGAAGTTGCCTATCACCAAGGGACCTCCAGAAGGAAGGGAGATCCTGCCCTTCCCTAAGGGAAGTTTGAGTGGGCCTACAAGAGCTACGCTAGTGAAACCACTAGAGATCCAGTTAGGGTTGGAATATTCTCCCAGCGCAGAGAGAACCAGTAAGCCCTCTGCTCCACGCAGCCAGCAGGTGCAGAAGGTAGGGTTTTACTTCAGTCTAGTGCTCCAGACATGACCCTTGGAGAAGGGAGAGCTGGGACCTGGTAGTGGGTCACAGTGCTGGGTCTCCTTGATGCAGTGGGGGAGCAGCTCACCCAGAGAACCTCTCGAGTTTTCTCAAGGCAAGGGGAGGATATGGAGTCTGGACCCCATTTTCCTTGCACCTCCAGAGCTCTAGACAGTCTGTTGGTTGTCATCCTGACATTCATAGCACCCGCGAGGGGACAGCGTCCCCAGGGGATTCCCGGGTCCCGCAGGTGACTCGACGGGCTTCCGCGACCTCATAGGCAAAACTCGCTCGGCCCTCCCTGGGGGCGGGGTTCTAAGCACCCTGGCTAGACCCGGGCCCCCGTAGGTCGCAGAGTCTTACCCCTTTCTGACCTGGGACGCACTATGGGACAACTGATCACCAAGTTGATGGCCATCTTCGGGAACCAGGGTAATGTACAACGCATTCAAGCGACCGTTTTGATCCGGCTCCCACCTGGGGCTCCCCGGATCTGGGGTCGGGGCGGATGCGTTGGGGGACCTCCAGCTCCGAAGGTCCTGCATGGGCACTCCTTGCAGGCTCCGAGGTCTCCCCGCCCCCTCCTCTCCTGCTCCTCTCGGGTGGAGCGCTTCCGTGCACTCCCCCCCCCCCCCCCCCCCCC
>PITA01008174.1:0-16056 GCA_004023965.1 Spilogale gracilis | reverse complement strand
TTTGTCGGGGAGGGGTGCAGGGGAGCAGAAGTGGTACAGTGGGCAGAGGTCTTCCAGCTCGCTGGAAACACTCGTCTCCTTCCTGGGAAGCCAGGTGGGGCACTCAATCCCTTGGTTATTGAATTTGGCCCTGACCCTGCCCTTCCCCTCCCCCGCCATGCCTCCAGAACATAAGGTTATCATCGTGGGACTAGACAATGCGGGAAAGACCACAATTCTCTACCAGTTGTAAGTGACTCTTGGATGGAAAGAAGTGGGGGTTGGGTCTTCCCACCAGATTGACAGACATTTGGACCAATCACCGGAGCCCTTCCCTGAGTTCCCGGGTTTTCCAGGAGCTAGGAGGAGTGATGGTGGGGGGAAATTGTGTGATCTTCCTGGCATGGTGACCCTTCAGTTCTGTGGTCCCTCGTCTGGCAGTCGAATCCTGCCGAGTATGGGCGACCCCAATGGTCCCCGCCATCCCCCATCCACCCCCGCCCCTACCAGACTCGGTTGCCCGCCTGAGGCTGACACTGACTTCCTGCCTCCCGGCTCTTCTCTCCCCCTAGCGGCGGCTCCCACTTTTTAACTTCTGCATCCCACCTTTGCCTCTTAACTTTCTCCCCTTTTTCAAACCCAAAGGGGAGAGCCAGTTTTGAGTCTAGCTGAGCTCTGTAGCTCCCCATCTAGAAGGGTCCGGTACATGTGCTGAGTAATTATCCATTGGCGCTCTTCCCAATATCCGCTCTCTGGATGGCCTCTCTCCTGCTTTGGAACCTCCAGAGTATTTACTTAGGAAAATTTTCCCCTGAAAAAGAAATATATGCAAATATTTATTTTAAACCAGAAGAAAAGAGAGAATCGAACATTACAAGCACATAAAGTGAAAAGTAAGTTTCCCAAGCACCGCAGGTGCCTAGATCTTCCAGAGGCACCACCAAATATAAAAATGTGTGTGTTCTCTCTGTTAGACAAAGCACCTCTCTGATGGCCTTCGCTTGTATCTGTCCCATTTTACTTATCCCTTGCTACTCAAAGTGTGGTCCGTGCATCAGCAGCTTTGCCATCTTCTGGAAGCTTGTTAGGAATGCAGAACACTGGGCACCAGCCTAGACTCTGGATCAGAATCTGCATTTTAAAAGACTCCCAGGTGATTCAGCTGCATAGTACAGTTTGGGGACATGGCTTTAATATGACTCGCCTCTCTGGGGTCTGTGCCAGCGCAAGGCTCAGTCCCGCTTCTGCCTGCATTCCCCTGTGCCCAGAGGCTTCGCCAACCTGGGCAAAGTTGTTCTGAGTTACGCTCAGCCTGACTCAGGAGCCGAGGGGTGGGGAACCCAGAGCTGGGAGCAGAATGGGCTGAACTCTTGGTTCCCTCTCCTCCCTCCCCAGCCTGATGAATGAGGTGGTCCACACATCTCCCACCATCGGTAGCAACGTGGAGGAGATCATTCTGCGAAAGACTCACTTCCTCGTATGGGACATAGGAGGGCAGGAGGCTCTGCGCTCTACCTGGAATACATATTACTCCAACACTGAGGTGAGCGGAGTACTGGGGCTGGAGGGGTTTGAAGGCTGCTGTGTGACCTGAGCCAGTCACTTAACCTCTCTGAGCCTTAGTTCCCCCACTCTGTGAGGTGGAAATTGTAATAATGAAAATTAAATAATAAAACAATGGCTAATGCATGTTTCAGATCCTTAATGCAGTACAGTGTTTTGTTAAAAATTTTGAATACCTCTTGGCAGCTTTTTCTGCTCACTGGCTGCTTTCTGTGTGATGCACTGCATGGGGTAGGTCCTTGGTCTCTGGAGTGCGCTTCCTTTCTCCCTCTGGCAGCCCGTTGGTCGATTTGGTGGTTTGCTTCCCAGAGTGAGACCGAGTGCAGTTTCCAGCACTGCTATTCAACAGCCGTGCGTGCTAGGGCAAGATCTGCTGTCTCGCTGAACCCATCTTATTTGTAAATGGTGCTAAGCCTAGCCCAGTTGCACAGGGACCCGAATGCAGTCCCCAATGTAGCGTCGCCTCTGGCACGCAGAGTCGTGCTGTGTTCCCCCACCACCTGGATGGAAAAGGGAGTGAAAATGGAACTAGGGCAGTGAGAGCTTGAGACTGGACCAGTTCTGTGGGGCTTACATCGGTGCTGTCTGGAGGCCGGGGTGGGAACACAGGGCAGGAGACGCATTCCTCCCAGGAAAAGCCCTCTACTCACAGCCGCCCTCTGCTGGCCAGTTCATCATCCTCGTGATTGACAGCACGGATCGGGACCGGCTGGGGACCACTAGGGAGGAGCTGTATAAGATGCTGGCCCATGAGGTAAGGCCCCCGAGGTTAGGAGAGGGCCAGGTAGATGGGTAGATGAGTTGTGGGATCTCAGCCTACTCACTTAGCCTCTCTGAGCTTCGTTCTTGAGTCCCCAGTGTCTGAGAGCCACTACCCCAGCAGTCTGGACAGGGTTAATTTTCCCCAGATGAGGGTCCATGGTGCCCTCAGCACAACTAATCGCAGAAGCCAGAGCTGCTGGTCCAGGTCGTGACCCCCCTGCTCACTCACCATGGGACCCCCAGACAAGTCACTTCACTTCTCTCAGTTTCTCCAAGTACAAAATGGGGAAGATCACCAAATTCCTGCCTCATGGGACTGTCGTAGGATTGGTGTCCGCGGATGTGGCTACCCCACGCCTGTCCCATCTGGGCGTGGGCCTCTCCTGCAAGCACAGCAGGGAGCTAGGGAGGACTTAGAGGGTAGAGGGAAGGGAAGCTAGGCCCTGGCAGGCTGACAGGGGCTGGGCTCCTCTGTCTACAGGCTCTGCGAGATGCTTCCATCCTGATCTTTGCCAACAAGCAGGATATGAAGAACTCCATGACCACCGTAGAGATCTCTCAGTTCCTCACTCTGAGTGCCATCAGAGACCACCCGTGGCATATCCAGGGCTGCTGTGCCCTCACCGGGGAAGGGTCAGTGGCTGCCCCACATGGACCTCCAGGGTCTGGCCAGCCAGTGACCAGCTGACCATCAGAACCTTCTCCTGTTTCTCCGCTGTCAAACTCTGGCTCACACTGAGCTCCTGGGCGCAGTCAGTCGGGCACCCACCCGCAGCCGAGATGTTGTGAGCAAGTGGTGGTGGAGATAGAGTGCCTGCTCTCCCACGGCTTATTCTAGTGGGGAGAGGGGATGACCTTCCACAAAAGCACAAGCATTTCAGGTACTGAGAAGTGCCATGCAGAGAGTGAAATTGGATTCACAGTCATGGAGGGAGCAGCGTTGGGTCTGAGTTAGCTCTAGTGGTCAGGAACAACCTTTACTAGGAGGTGACCTTCGGGCTGAGACCTGAAGGGAGAGGAGACAGCCATGGGAAGACCTGGGGACCAAGCCTTCCAGGTAGAAGTCATTGACTCTGTTTGACCTTGAGTTTTCTCATCTGTAAAGAGAAGGGCGATTATACCCACTCTCTCTTAGAGTTTCTGTAGAAAGTAAATGGTATCATTCATTCAATATTTCTCGAGCACTGACTCTATGACAGACACTTTTCTAGGCACCAGAGAAACAGCAGCAAACAAAACACAGAAACCCTTGCCCTCATGGGGCTTACTTTCTGGTGGGAGGGAGCCGACAATAAACAACAGAATTAAGAAAACTGTAGTAAGTTAAAAGTGGCAAGTGCTCGGAAAAGATCAAGTGGGAAAGGGAGATTGAAAGTATCTGGGCAAATGTTGCAATTTTTGCTAAGATACCAGGGAGGGGGCTGCTGAGAATGTAGCTGTGGAACCATGTGAAGGAGCTAGGTCACAGTCACCTAGAGAGGGCCTCTCATCAGGCTTGGAAAGTACTCTGTCCTCTTCTCTCTTGAGTGGGATCTCAGCAGGCTGGGGACCCAGGTGCCTGGGGGCTGTAGGCAGGTCAGCCCAAGGAACCACACATTTCCAGCAGTGTCCTTGCCATTCTCTCCTCCAACCCACATCCATCTCCTCTGCTAGACCGTAAGGCGCAGAGCACACATCTGTGTTTTCACCAGTAACCCCAGCCCCTAGCCCAGTACCTGATGTGTAGTGCGTACTCAGTCCCTTTATATTTGTTGATTGAGAGAAGGGATTTAACTTTGGTTTAACATCTGGTTTATCAGCTCTGGGTAGGGGCTGGGGGCTTGGAGGCCATCATCCTCATAAGATATTCTGATTCATGGGCTATACTCTTTCATCCTCCCCGCAGGCTGCCTGCGGGGCTCCAGTGGATGCAATCTCAGGCCACTGCCAACTGATGTCCTGACCTGAGGCCAACCAGAAACTCTTGGGGGTTTTGCTTGGACTATGTGGGTGGAAAACCCATGTAACAATTATTTCTCTGATTCTCTGATGGGAGCTGGGTCAGCTATGGACAGTGGGATTGTCACAGTCCCCCCAACCCAACCCTACCACGAGGGGCTAGACTGCCCGCCCTGACCTGCTGCAGAAGGACAGCAGCAGAAGAGTGGCTCTTCACTCTGGGGAAGCAGGTGTCTTTGGAGGCAAAGGCAAGTCTTCAGGTGTGTTGAAGGATTGGGAAGTGGAGCCCTGACCCCTCAGCCTGCAACACTTTGAGGGAAAAAAAAGGGGGGGACAGAGTAAGAGACCCCTGGAATTGCTCCTTATTTCCTAGAAATTCAACCTCTATCCCTCAATTTCCACCCCAGCTTTCTGGCCCCTTAGCCATCTTTGATCAAAGGAGATTCCAGAAAAGCAAAGGGGCAGGCTCAGGGGAAGGAGGACAGAGCCAAAGACTGGTGAGAAGGGAGAGGAAGAAGGATGGGACATCCCAGACCGGGACAGTCCCTTGCACTGCGGGAGTTCCACTCCTCCCAGGCCTTTCCTTTCCCTGAGATGCTGCTGGCTCTGACCACAGATTTTGAGCGTTAAGCCATCGCATCCTCTGCCTCCACTCCTTCCAGTGTGAATCCCATGCCTCCCAGATGTCTCCAATTCCTACATATGCCTATCTCAACTGTCTTTTGTAATGGTTTTTCATTGTTTTAGAATTTTTATAAAAGTGTAATAAATTAAAAACCGGTCACCTCTTATTTCTGTCTGCTTCTGCTACCTATGCTTCCAACTGACTTCTGTTTTTTGTACAGGGCTATCAGGTCTGGGGAAATCCTCCTGGGAAATGGAGGGGGTACTGCCTCAAGGGTCCATCTGGCTAGGGGACTGGCTGCCTGGTTTTTGGTCCTGGTGTCTACCACCCTCTGCCAGGTAACTGACTCCTGGCTTGCCACGATTGGGAGCTCTACCTGGGTCTAGGGGTGGGAGTGATTTGATGCTGACTCATGGAGGAGAGGAGGAGGGGCCCTCCGGCATTAGAGAAGCGCGGGAGTCCTACCTATGAAGGTAGAGCTGGAAACCTGATGGACACCAAGACTGTACGCAGGGAGCCCTGCTTTTACCCGGTAAAACCTGAGATGGTTCTGAAGTCCTCGCGTTTCTCTCCTTCCCAAGTCAGGCACCGGATATCTTGGGGATAGCCTGGACACAGTTATAGAAGGTCCAGGAGTCCTTAATCCTGTGGTTTTCCTGAGGCGTAATGGTGGAAAAAGAATTCAGCAATTCTAGCTGTCCCCATTCAGCCCACAACCTGTTCTTTTCATAAGGTCACTTTGACACAGCCCTCAGACCAAAACATAACTTAATATTCACCTTATACGACGGAAATCCATTCTAATGAAGACAGAGCTACGTGTCGGGGGTATAGCTCAGTGGTAGAGCATTTGACTGCAGATCAAGAGGTCCCCGGTTCAAATCCGGGTGCCCCCTCTCTATATTGTACTTTTCGTGTTTTCTTTGTCCCGCGCAGGGTAGAGGGGATGCAATCTCGGCGCCTGCCACCTCCTTTTGCAGGCGACGATGGAGGCTTGGCCCCGCAGATCCGTGCGCTCAGCCCGCGTGTGCGTCTAAGGGCAAGAAGCCGCTGGTTAGCCCTGGGTGGACAGCCCAGACTGAGCCCTCCCGAAGTGCTAGGGCAGAGGCCGGCGCACCTCCAGACGGCTCTTCCCGGGGACAGAGGCCGAGTATTTAAGGTCCGGGCTTGGGTTGGGGAGGGAAGGCCCAGAGAAGTCTGCCTGAATGTGTAGGACGGAGAGAGGGGAGCCAAGAAGCAATAAAAGGGGCTCCGACATGGCAGGAGAAGTGAACCTCGGTGCAGGGAATGTCCCTGAAACCAGGGATCTCGAAGGATCTCGAGCGATTTCACCCTCCCACATTTCGAAACTCCGTTTTGCTTACACCGTTCGGTAGAAATCTTTAGCTTTGAGCTTCAGGAAACAAGTTCTGCGTTCACGCGAGTGATCGTCTGGTATTATATTGTTTCCAGCTTTTGTAAACACTGGACCCCACTTCTTTTCACAAATTTGGCACAGCGCCTGCGCAGTCATAGCACTAAGAGGTTACTGAGCCTGAACGCCGGCAGGGGGGTATAGCTCAGTGGTAGAGCATTTGACTGCAGATCAAGAGGTCCCCGGTTCAAATCCGGGTGCCCCCTTGGTAACTATTTTCCTCTCCCTGTGTCATTTTTACCCCTTCCCCATTTAATGTTGACATTGCCTACGCCATCTCTCTTTTGGGCAGACGACAACTTGTGCAAGAAAGACGCGATAGACTGCAAGAAGCGGGAATTCTAAAGCAATGGCTCTTAAAATGTGGTCCCCGGACTAGCACCACCACCTGGGAATGTGTTAGAAATGCAGATTCTCGGCTTCTTCGAGAACTATTGATTTAGAAACCTGGAAGCAGCGCCCAGAAATATGTACTTTTAATAAGCCCTCCAGGTGATTCTGACGTACGCGCAAGTTCTGGAGGCTTACACTTAAAAAAAAAATTTACACGTCACTTGTTTGGAATTATTTCCAAGCTGCTGTTTTTAGTCTGAGACCTTAAAGAGACCTTGTAAAATAGACCGCGGCTCGCCACTTGACCGCTAGAGGGCAGCAAGAATCCGCAGCTGGAGGCGGAGGCCTAGTCCTATTTGAGAGTCGGCAAAATCGGGATTTGAATTAGACTACAAGAAGAACTTACAGACAGGCCTTCCCTTGTCCTATTGTAAAGGATTAGCGTTTACGGCTGGAGGAGGTCGTTTCTGTGACTCTGGATCCGGAGGAAGGTGGAACTGGGATTCTGAGAGATTAGGGAAGATTTAGTTCGTTTCCCTTCTCAGTTCCTGTCTTTGGCTTCAGTGTTAGGGAGCCCCCCTCCTCTTCCAGCCCACACTCCTTCTGTCCCCGCGCGCGCGTACCCGTCTTCCTGGGAAATTCCCTCAAGGGCTCTCCGTGTTCATCCCGTACCTGTCCGCGCCTGTCCAGTCCCTAGGTCCCAGCCACGTGAGAAACCAGGTATCCCTCACCCCTCACTCTCCCCCTCCCGTGCTCCAGCTCCTTGCCATCCGCACCAAGTAGGTCAAGGGAGGGAATCAGCACCTTAGTGTCCTGACCTGATTCCCGCCGTCTATTAAATCTCCTAAATTGCGGATATTTTTATTCTGTCCTGAAAGAAAAGGAAAAAAAAAAAAAGTGATCTATCCCCAGAGTCTGTCATAAGGTGGTGGCAGGTGGGGTGAGACGTCTTCTTGCTCTGGTGGGCGGGGGGGCTGGCTTTGAGGATTGATTGGGACCCTGAACAGGCCTGGGGTCCCCAGAGAGAGGGGTGGACTCCGTTCCCTTCTGGGGGTAAGGGGAGGTCCGGGTTATTTTAAAGTAGGGGTAAGCCAGGCCCCCTCCAGCCCTGTGTCCACCAGGCTGGTGGGCAAGACGGTGCTGGGAACTGGAGGTGACAGGGCAAAGGGCGAGGAGCCCAGGGGAGAGGAGTGGAATTCCGGCCTCTGTCGGCAAGAGAAGCTGGGGGAGGGGGTAGTCTGTGCTGCAAGGGGAGATTTCTGGGGTGGGGATGGGCATCAGAAACCCACAGAACTCTGAGGAACAGCCTAGAAAGTCGGGAAGCCTGGTAGAGCTGGGGGAGGACGTGCGTATGGCAGGAGGCCACCTCCCCAGGAAAGGGGCGCCTGTCCCTTCCTGAGCTGTGTACCCACCCGCTACGGTCTGGTCTCCGCGGCTTTCCCAGGGGTGTGGAGGAGGGGAAGGGAGGCAGGAACTAAGGTGCGGGGTGGGGGACCGCTTCTCCCAGCCCTGGTCCCCCGCCCTGTCCCCTACTCCACCCCCAGCCACCACCCTCCCAAACCCCACCGTGGGAGCGCTCCGGGAGGGCTGGGAGGACCGGGAAGACTCAGGGAGCGCTCGGGAGGTGCCGCGCCCCCCCCGCCCCGCCCCCTCCTCGTCCGCTCTCGGGGGAGGCCGCCGCTCCGCTAGCTCGCCGCCGGCCGGCGCCCGCGCCTCTCCCGCCGCCCCGCCGGGCCCAGCGCTCCGCCGCCTCCTCGCCTCCCACCCCTCGGCGCGCCGGCCCCGGGGACCGCGTCGCGGGAGTCGGGCCCCTCCCTCGCCCAGGGCCTCGGCCCGCAGCGGGCCGGGGGCGGGTCCTGGCACCCACCATGCGGGCAGAGCTCTGGCTCCTGGCGCTGGTGCTCAGGGAGGCTGCCCGCGCGCTGAGCCCCCCGCCCGGAGCAGGTAGGACTGGCCGGAGTTGCTCCGGGTGGGCCGGGGACGGGGAGAGGGCGGGCAGGCAGGCGGGCGTGGGCACCGGCAAGTACCCACGGGCCCGCGATGTCGGGCTGGTGGGGGGACAGTCCGCGCAGGGTCAGGAGCTCCGTGGGCTGTGGCAGGTGGACAGGGACCCACTTTCTTAAACGCATAAGGTGTGTGAGTAAGGGTGGAGGCATCAGACACTGATGGCCCCCACCCCTCTGGAAGGACACCGGAGGGACCGCGGTAGAGGGGGCTACAGAAGGCAATGGGCTCTGGCCCCAAAGAGGACAGTGGGAGTCATAGGGACCCCGTGTCAAACGGAGGGAGGCTGAATTCTGATGAGGCCGGGGAGTCTGGGGTGCCTCCTGCCCAGCTTTGCCACCTCTTCTCTTCCTGCCCACAACGTCCCACCCCAGCCACAAGCTGACCCAGGCTGGGTCTGAGTCAGATTTCAAATTTTGGGGCTGGGTGGGAACAATCAGGGGGCTGGGGGAGACCTAGCATCTCTCCCAGAGGAAGCTCTGTAGCCACCTGTCCTACTGCCTTCCTCTCCCTGTTTGGAGCCTGGAGAACCTCCCTGGGCTCAAGAAGAAGCAACTTGCTGCAGCCCCATTCCCCAGGATCCTCCTGTCACTCCCACTCTGCTGTTCTGGTGGCCTTTGGCCATCAGCTGCTCTGGCTCTGGATAGTGGGGGGGGCTCCTGTTTGCACACTCCTCTCCCCTACACCAGTTCTCCACAATCATCTCTCCCACCTGGAAGTTCTTTTTGAGGTCTACCTTGAATCTCTCATTTTATAAAAGAACCGTTGTTTAGCATGCAGTTTTACATTCCCTTCCTTTCTCCTCAGGCACCCAGACCTTCTCTGGGGTTGGGAGGTGGGGAATTTGCAGTCTAGCCTCTTGACAGAGAATATTGGGAAATAGAACTTTATGCCGGGGGCATAGGTGTCCCTTAAATGGGATGCAGCAGGGGCATGGACTTGTCCAGGGAGATGCTGCAGCTGGGCTGCTGTGCCCTGCTGCTGTGTCTCTGGGCTGCGCTAGCCCGGGCACAGCATCTGTGACAGTGTTCTTGACTTCAACGAAGATGAAAGAGGCCTGGGTTCCTGTGGAGAAGGAGGTTGGGGAAGGGTGCTGAGGGTGGAAATGCGGGCAGAGAGCAGTGGAAGTTGGGGTGGCAAGGGGCTGGTGGTGCGGAAGCACCCATTTTCAGGGAGACCACACAAAGAAGGGCTGGAGACTTGGGCTTCTTGTCCCAGCATCTCACTTGCTGTGTGACCTTGAGCAAGTTACTTTCCTCCTCTGGGCCTATTTCTCCACTTCAAAAGTGAGGCTGTGAGCAAAATCTTTGACTCTTGGTGGTGGGATTATGAGAGATTCTTTTTTTTCCTCTTAAGGACTGTCTTTCCTTTTCAGATTTGTTATGATATATGTGGGTAACTGGCAATTGAAAAGATATACATAAAAAGGAAGAGGTTGGACAGGTCAGTTTTTTGAGGTCCTCTGTAGCCCCAAACTTGGTGAGATCTTCTGAACTGAGAATGTGACTGGAATGATGAGGGAGGGAGAGAAGTCGGGGTTGGGGGGGTAGGGGGTGGGTAGGACATTCTAGGGGACAGCTGCTTAAGAGGGACAGCCTGGCTCTGATCAGTGGTGGAACCCTCGGGTCTGGTGAAAGGGCAGTGGGGAGCTGGATGTGAAGGGGTGCCATTCAGCTGCAAGACTCCAAGCTCCCTGGGCTGGGGGCCTCAGGAGGGAACTGAGATCACCCTTCCCTCTTGATGGGTTGGTTTGTTTGGTGGAGCCTTGAAACTTCATCCATCATTAGAACAGGAGCGGGAGAAAGATGAATGGCCCAAAGATATAGTTGGGAGGTGAGGAAAGACCATGAGAGGCTGATAGATAGACAGATGGACAGACAGGAAGATGGCCTTTGGATGCATGGGGCGTGGCAGGGGCAGCAGGGTCTGGCCCAAGAGGAACGGGAACTGCCTAAAACAGACAGAGGAAGAAAAGGCAGCTTGAGGGCCTGTGTTTGGTCTGGGAGTCAGGAGATCAGGCCCAAAACCTATCCCTGGAGACCCTGACAAATTCCTGCTTTCTCTGCACCTGGGTTTCCTCTTCTATAAAGTGGGGTTTGGACCAGATGGTATCTAGGGTCCTATAGCCATGATTCTGCCTCATCCCTCAACACGCCCAGGCTGTGGGACACTGAGTTTCAGGTCGCTGGCTTCTCTTTACCCACGTGTTAGCTTAAGGGCCACCTCCTCAGAGAGGTCCACCATGATGGCTCCGCTCAGAGGAGAAATAAAACCCAAACCTTTCATCTGCCTTACAGCACTCATCACCATGTCACATTGTCTTATTTGCCATATTCTTCATTCATTCATCCATTCACTCACGTACATGTGTTTTCCAGCTAGAATCTTCATGGGCCCAGGGGTTATGTCCACCTGTTCACTGTTGCCCAGCACCCAACACAGTGCCTGGCACACAGTAGGGCCTCAATGAATGTGTACTGAATTGGGTGAGTGAATCAGGGATGGTCACAGAACCTGGACTCTCCCTTTGAGTGAAGCTCACAGAGAGTCAAGCTCTTCTCTCCTCCCCTCTTATCTTGGTGGTCCCTTCCTGCCAATTCCCTGTGCCTCCCTCCCACTCCCCAAGGGAGGGTCCTCGGTGGGAACCTCAGTGGGTTTCCCAGCAAGAGGATGCCACTGGGCACTAGGATTTAACCAAGATGCAGGATTTCAGCTCAGGGTCTGGAGATTCTCAAGTCACTGGGAAAGTTAGTCCTCTTGTAAAATCCAGGGAAGGCTGGGGGACTTTGCCGGGTGCTTTGTGCATATTATTTTCTTAAAGACTCAAAAATGACTACCAAGGGTAGGTTTTATGATTCCCATTTACAGATAAGGAAACTGAAGTTTAGAGAGCTTATGTAATTTGTCTGGTGTCTCAGTCAGTAAGTAGTAGATTCAGGGTTCATCCTTGAGGGTGAATGACTCCAAACCTGTGCTCTTTTCTTGCTGTGTTAGGGCAGTGAGCTTTCTAGCCTGGGCCCTGGGGAAGGGTGTTCCAGTCTGTGGGTCTCAAGTACTCAGGGCTTTTAAAGTTTCCTTCCCTCCCTTCCTGCCTTTCCTAGTTCCCTTCCCTCCCTCTTTCCTCCCTCCCTCCTTTCCCCACCCCTTCCTCCCTCCCTCCCTCCCTTTCTCCCTTCTCAGCTCCTTCTACCCTCTCTCCCTCCATCCCTCCTTCCCTCCTTCTCTCCATCCTCCATCTGTGCTTACTCAATATTCGCTCTGTGTCGGGTACCGGGGTACCAGGAGCCTACAGACTCACAAGCAGCAACTACATGTGGGAATCAGAGCTGGGACTGTGCAGGTAGCGTTTGGGGAGACAGGGGAGCGATGTCAAGGATGCTTTGGGAAGAGGTGCCATCTCATGGGACTTGAAGGAT
The DNA here is from genome assembly GCA_004023965.1 of Spilogale gracilis. NCBI lineage: Eukaryota > Metazoa > Chordata > Mammalia > Carnivora > Mephitidae > Spilogale > Spilogale gracilis. The sequence continues at coordinate 4,022 of PITA01008174.1, read as the reverse complement.
AAGCAAAAACTCATCATTTAAGGGTTCATTTATGGAGCAGAGTGGTCCTGGCTGGGAAAGCCATCTGTGCGAGGCCCTGTGGCCAGAGAGAGCCGGGCTGGGTCCTGGAGAGGGCTTTAGGGAGACAGGAGGCTGGAGGAGAGAGCAGGGATGAGGTCCTGAAGGGACCTTCGGCTAGAGGGCTAAGGGGTGAGCTGGAAGCCTGGGCGGGATGCAGTCAAATTTGTCCAGGCTATGTGGGAGTCTAGCTCGAGGGCATTAAGGGAGGCGGCTGCAGCAGCTCCTGGACTACGTGGTGGCTGTGGGGCCCGAAGGGCAAACTTGGGTGGCCGAGGCTCAGCCAGGCCCTGGGGCCAGGCATGATGTGGCCTCCTGAAGTCAGTCAGCCCATGGCTTCTGCCAGGGCACATGGTCTCCCAGGACAGGGCTCCTGAGATAGGGCAAGATGGTCCCCAGTGAGCCCAGCCCGTCTGCCAGTCCTTCCCCAGGCTATCCCTGCAACTGAGGAAACAGCCTGGGGCTGCTGGTCCACTCTTGTTGCCCTCGCTGTGACCTGAGCAGACCCTGAAGTCCCTGCCTGGAAGTCAGCCCGCCTGTGTGCATCTGTCCTGCCCTGGTTGCGCGACCTTGGGGGATTCCATGACACCTTCACGCCTCAGTTCCCAGTTTGTACAATGGCTCAAACCTCGTGCCCAGCCCATGGGGTTACTGTGGGGAGTAAGTGAGTTAATGGGCTTCCAGCATTTAGAAGAGGGCTAGCACCGACTAAGCATTCTCGAAAAGTTAGCTGTCACTTTTTATTCTCCCTATTACTGCTGTGACAGCCCACTGGACCGCAGGCGGCTTGGGGCCGCGGGTGAATGACCCGGGGAGTGTGTGCTCTGGGTGCTTCTGGCCAGCGCTCCCAGGCAGCTACACTCACGTGCAGCAGCATGAAATGGGTGCTGGGCAGGACAGAAGGTAGAGCAGAGGGTGACGAAGGGGGGAGGTGTAGGTTGGTGACAATGTGTGAGCCCGCAAGGAGGAAGGCCAGGGCCTTGGGGCAAGTCTGTGTGTGCACATGCACTTCGTCCCCACTGTGCACATGTAAGCCACCAGCTGTGTGGGCTGAGGGGCTGAGGGCCTGTTTTAGCCAACTGGGAGGGAGTGGGGTGGCAGGGAGACAGATGTGGGGGTGGGAGGGAGGGTCTGGCTCAGGCCTAGGCCAGGGTAGGGCAGATTCCTGGGCCACTTCCCTCTCCATCCCCTTGCTTTCCTGCTTTTATGGACTCTGCCTCTGACCTGGGCCCTCATTTGAGTTTTGCATTTGATATTCATGGCAGCCTGTGCTGTAGGCATGACTGTCATCCCCCTGTTTGTGATGAGGAAATGGAGGCTCAGAGAGGTCAACAGCCGGGTCCAAGGTCACATAGCCTGTGGGTGCAGGTGTCCCTTCCCTGACCCCCCAGCTGGTTGGGCCCCCCTTTCCACCCCCCTTCTCAGGCTGCAAGTACCTTTCTGTCTCAGTTGTAGGATTGTGATGCGGGCAGATCTCCAGCACTTCCAGACCGGTTAAGCTCCTCCGCTTGCTCTGCACAGGTTCCTTTCCTGTTCCGGCTCTAGCCCAGGCCCGAGGGCTGCTTGCAGGGTGATCCAGGGAGCTGGGCAAAGCAGCCCAGCACAAACAGTTCTATCTCCAGAGGCAGCTGTGGGCCCCACCCAAGAGGGGCAAGACAGCCCTGGCTTGGGGTCTGAGCCATGGGCACACTGCCTTCCCAGTTCTGGGCACAGGCCCATCGCAGCCAGTGGGCAACTTGGGGAAGGGGCCTGGGGACCGCCCCTCTCCCCACCTTCTCCAGAGCATCTGGTTGCGATTAGGGGCAGAGAAGTGAGAGGGGGCCGGCAAGGGGCCAGCAAGCACCAGCTGCCAAGAATGACTTAATTGGATAAAATGTCTAATGACAAACCAGGGCCCCACAGCAGAGTCCTGGCCCCAGCCCCAGGCCTGGTGCCGGCCAAGCCTTGTCTCAACCTCTGTCCTTGCTGGCTCCCAAGCGTGACCTCAAGTATCGTGTCCTTAATTGTACAGTGATTGAGCACCTATGTTTGCTAGACACTGAGGGTACATATTTGCAGAAGATGGGGAGAGTCCTGGGGGAACTCGTCTACCAGGGAGACAGGCATGTAGTTATACCTTCAGGTGCTCTAGGAAAGAGGGTTGTATCTAGGAGCTCGGGGAAGGGTGGGGCAGGCAGTGATAATATAAGACACATCTTTGGAGGCACAGATCTTTCCAAAAAAGGAAAAGCATTGTTTCTGTGACCTTTGGAATACATTTAATGACCTAGAAGAGGCAGAAGAGAACACTGAGCCTAGGAATGGCTACTAAAGGGCCTGTGTGCAGCATCTTTCCAGTCCTGTGCCCTGGCAGACATTGTTAATTGATGGTGACACTCCTGTTACACACAGATGGAGCTTCAGAATTTGTCTCAATTAGAGTGCTCCTGGCTGTCAGTAATCGATTGGAGATGTCTTTTGAGATGAAACCTATTTGCCATCCTTAATGGTGGTGAAGCTCCATGTTTTAGGGATAAAGAGACTTGCCCAAGGGGTTCCCAGGTAGTCACAGGACTAAACAGTGGCCCCCACCACGCAGACATCTTTGATTGGCACCATTTGGGGAGAGATGCCACTGGCATCTAGTGGGCAGAGGCTGGGATGCTGCTGGACTTCTTACAAGGCTTAGGATAGCCCCCACAACAAAGAATTCTCCAGTCCAGAATGTTGATAGTGCTAAAGTTGAGAAGCCGTGAACTAAAAGAGTTCTACCCTCTGGCTTCTTGTCCCCCGAGTCCCCTTGCAGATAAGATTCTGGGTGCCTGGGTGGCTCAGTGGGTTAAGTCTCTGCCTTCAGCTCAGGTCATGATCTCTGGGTCCTGGAATGGAGGCCTACATCCAGCTCTCTGCTCGGCAGAGAGCCTGCTTCCTCCTCTCTCTTTGCCTGCCTCTGTTCCTACTTATGATCTCTCTCTCTGTCAAATAAATAAATAAAATCTTAAAAAAAAAAAAAAAGATGAGATTCTGTGCCATTTCTGACCAAGAAATTAGGGAACTGGTTTGGAATGTTCCAGAGCAATGGTTCTCATTCTTATCTACAGGGCTTGGCAAAAGCTCCCCTGGAGATCATTTAAGACTCCTAGTGCCCAGGCCACTTCACAGAACAATTATATCAGAATCTCAGGGGTGGGAACCCGACATGAGGAATTTTTAAAGCTCCGCCGATGATTCCAGCATGCAGCAGAAGTTGAGAATAACTACCTCTTTGGAGGTTTGGAACTTACCTCCACACCCTAACCCAGGGTGTGGCATTCTTTAACTTCTGTGAGGCCCTGATTCCTGTCTGCAAAACGGAACGCATCATATCTACTGTGGAGGGCCAGGGTGAGGGACTAGAGGTGTTCGGTGTGCAGTGTGTGACACAGAGCTGGCATGAGGCTCTCGGTGCATGTGGGGTGTCCCCACAGTCAGGGGTGGCATGGGGTTGGGGCCTCTGCAGAACACGTGGGCCGGTCCTCTCCTTGGACCTTCGCTCCTTGGACCTTTGCTCTGACTGCTGGGACTCAGCTTTCTGTCTCTTCCTCCCAGGTCAGGATGCAGGCCGAGGCTCTGGATGGGCTGCCACAGGGACCACGCAGGGTTGGAGTCGGAGAGCCCGAGAGAGCCCTGGGCAGGTGCTGGAATCCGGTAGGACCCAGCTGAGCCAAGACCCAGGCGGTGGCGCCCTGGCCATTGACACACTGCCGGATAACAGGACCAGGGTGGTGGTGAGTGCTGGAGGAACGTGGAAGGGGAGGGAAGTGGCGGTGGGGGGCTCCCCAAGTGCCCTATGTGTACCTGTCAGATGCACAAATCACATATTCTTTGGGAGTGGCCTTGGATGTAAGCATGGAGAGAGGGATCCCAGGGGAGGGGATGAAGCAGGGCCCCCAGCCTGGGACATAAAATCTTTGCATCTCAGAGCTTTATAGATTGCCTGCCTCCTC
>PITA01008173.1:0-86528 GCA_004023965.1 Spilogale gracilis | reverse complement strand
CCACCCAGCCACCCATCCATCCAGAGTGAACCTCCATGTGCCCAGCACCCCGCTAAGTGCCAGATCCAGCAGTGAACAAGAATGGAGTGGCCCAAGGAGCTCCCGGCTCGTGAAGAGGCAGTCCACACACACATTGCCACAGTGGCGCTGGGCATTGCAGGAAAACCTGCCTAGTGTCACACCAGGGGGTGTCTTACTTTAGAAGCTCAGCCAAGGCCGTCCCCCCCCACAAGTACCATTTATTTTTTCTTTTTAATTTTTATTTTTAAAAAAGATTTTATTGATTTATTTGACAGAGAGATCACAAATAGACAGAGAGGCAGGCAAAGAAAGAGAGGGAAGCAGGCTCCCTGCCGAGCAGAGAGCCCGATGCGGGCCTCGATCCCAGGACCCTGAGATCATGACCTGAGCTGAAGGCAGAGGCTTAACCCTCTGAGCCACCCAGGTGCCCCTCTTTTTTATTTTATTTTTTAAGATTTATTTGACAGATTACAGCTAGAGAGGGAACACAAGGAGGGAGAGGGAGAGAGGGAGAAGCAGGCTTCCCACCGAGCTGGGAGCCCAATGCAGGACTCGATCCTAGGACTCTGGGATTATGACCTGAGCCGAAGGCAGACACTTCATGACTGAGCCACCTAGGCGCCTCCTGCAAGTGCCATTTAAACTGGCTGGAGGAGAAGAAAGGTGTCAGGCAAAGGCAAGGGAGGGGTGGTCCCCATTCAGCCTGTGCAAAGGCCCTGAGGAATTGGGAAATCAGCCCCTCCAGGCCAGAGAAGTGCAAGCTGGACCATGGTGGCAGCTGTCCCGAGAGCGAGAAGCTGCAGCTTGAGACCTTGGCCTCTCAGGGAGGGCCGGGGTGTGAGGGAGGGAAGAAAGAGCATGTCCGTCCCGGCCTCTGCTCCGTTGGCCTTGACGTTGGCCCCTCCAGATCTCCATACAGTTCCTGGTGTACAGGGACACGGCCACCTCCTCGGAACGCCAGGCCCTCCTCCCCAGTTGACCCGGACCCAGGCCAAGCCCAGGACAGCTGGGATCTCCAGATGCCACTCCCAGGAAGGGACAAGTGGGGGCAGACACGGTGCTGCTGACCCTGGACTGGGCCGTGGAGGCAGCCAGGGGTACCTTGAGGCCCCGGCCCAGCCGCCTCCCCTACCTCCAAAACCTCCTGGCTGGCTCTTCCAGGAGCCCTGACTGACTCTTAGGGGGCAGGGGGTGGGGAGCAAGCTGGGCACCGGGGCCAGCCCCATCCCCCCCCAGGACACGCTGAGCGTCTGAGACTGCTGTTCCTGGGAGTCTCCAGGGAGGGGCTGCAGCTGAGACCTCGGCCCCTCGTGGCCCTTGACTCACCTCCCTCCCTCTGCCTGCACACCCCCCCTCCCGCTGGAGCAGGCACAGCTGCAGCCCGGTGTCCCCAGGACTGTCGTGATGACTGCAGACAGCCCAGTAAATGGTACCTCCCCGTGAGGCCTCTTTCTATTGCTCCTTCCCTGAGGTGCTGCGGTCTGAGCTGCTCTGGGCAGCGGTGGGCATGGGATCTGGCCCCCAGCTTCCAGGTCCCAGGTGGGGGCCTAGAGGTCGAGATACGGTAGGGTCCAACGGGAGCAGACTGTCCAGCCTCCAGGGACCTCGGGTTCCAGGACCTGGCTTCTCTGCAACAGAGGCCACACCCCGGGGTGAGGATAGAGCAGTGGGAAGGACAGGGTCCCGGCCCCTCAGTGCTCAGGAAGAAGCAGAATAGTTAAGGTTCAGATCTGGGTTCTATGTCTTAGCTTCTCTCTGCCTCAGTTACCTCATTGGTGAAATGGGTATAATTAGGGGAGATTAGCCCCGAAGTCTGGCATCTAGTCAGTGCGCTGTAAAGGTTAGCTTTGATAATTTTCAGTTGGAGGAGAGGCACTTCCAGATCTCCCTGTAGATCAGGGAGACCTTCCTGGAGGAGGTGACATGCAGAAGAATGAGCAGGAGATAACAGGGGAGAGGTGGGGGTGTGGCTGGCAGGAGGATGGAAGTACAAGAGCAGTGGGAAGGGAGAGGAGGATCGGGCTCAGCCCTGAGCTCTGGTCCTGGGCCCCAACCTTGCTCTGTCTCCCAGACCCTGTTCTGGGTCCACTTATTGGCCATGACCCAGTGGGTGCCTGAGGGCTAGTCAGGGAGAGAAGCTGTGGCTCCTCCTGCCCTGGAGATGGGAGGGAGTTCCCTGGGGGGGCCTGCAGCCCAGTCTGGTGCCGCATAGATCGGAGGTGGGGGGGTGACCCAGCTCTGGTCCTTGTCCTCAGGGAGAGAAGACCCCTGCCTGCTGGGCCCTCGGGGTAAGGGCTTTGGCCAGAAGATACAGAGGACCATCAGAATGGGGAGACTCCACAGGGAAGGCTTCACAGAGGAGAGGCCCTGGAGCTGAATCCTGAAGGCAGAGGGAGTCAGGAAGGGGGGAGGGTGTGTGCACAGGCCTGGAGATGGGGCCGCTGGGAAGCCAGGCTGAGTGTAGACAGGCTCGTGGGCCGGGGGCCGGGGTGCGCAGCAGGCGGGGGGAGAGAAGGCAGGCGTTGGGGTCCGGGTAGACCAGGGGGAGCCGCCTCTGAGGTTTAGGTGGGCAGTGAGACCAAGTTGGGCCAGTCTCCCCCATGCCCATTCTGGGTCGTGCCCATGGAGCCCCATGTGCACCCTGGCAGGAGCTAATTGTTGAGCACTTGCTGTATGCTGGGCCAGGCTGGGCCCTATGGGTCCGTGCAGTTAGGATGGCCAGTTTACAGATGGAAAGCAGGTTGAACAGCTTTTCGAACCCCATTCCGACCCTCCACTGCAGGGGCTGTCCCACACCTGGCGGGGATTGGGGCTGGGGGTCCAGAAGGCTGGGCTGCGTGCCACCCTGCTTCCCCTCATTCTCAGGGGTGGCCCAACCTTCTGGGGCTTAGGCTCCCTTCCCACTTCCTGGAGCCCTCGGCCCCTCTGAGGCGAAGCTGCCCCCAGGCCCCAGCTGGCTCAAGCCTGGGCCTGGTTCAGGTGCCCTTTGCCAGCAAGCGTCTGGCTCCGCCCGGGGCCATGACCTTGCTTGATGCTGGTTACCGGGGGCTCTCTCAGCAGCGAGAACCCCAAGTGCAGGCCTAAGTCAGAGCTGCCTGTGAGAGAAGGCTGTCACAGCCCTGCCCGGAGGTCCTCACCTCGTGTGGGGGGCCCCCCTCGCTTTCTCCTGGGAAGCACCCGGCCATCTGTGGGCTGCCAGCTCCTCTTTCCCAGCTGTGCCCAGTTGGCTCTGAGCCACAGTTCCTTCCGCCTCAGGAGGCCCCTGGTCTGATGGCTGTGGCCCAGGCAGTGCCCTGTCTGATGGAGGAGGGAGTGCTGGTGGCGGAGCGGGCAAGGGGCGGGTACAGGACGGTGCCATGAGTGTCACCGGGTGCCCGGGGCTTCCCCAGCTCCTCCCCATCTGATGGCTGCGTTAGTTCCCCCACATGGACCCCGGAGGTGGGAGAGGTGCCCCGGTGACTTCCCTTCTCCCCGAGGCACCCCTCTTACCTTGCGGCAGACTGGCGGGGGAGTGGCCCGAAGGGGTGAGCCTGTCCTCCCGCCTGACACATGGGCTCAGTGGCGTTGGGCATCTGGGTTTCAGGCCCAGCCTCAGCCAAGAGGGGCACCACACTTGTCACTTGTCCTTGTCCGGGAGGAAGTCTCCCTCTGGACACTTGGGGAGCAGGAGGCTGGGCAGTCACCCCTCAAAGAGCCCTCCCTTGGTGGTTCATATCTAATGATTGAATGAGATGCCGTGTGTGCAAATGCCTCTCACCTAGTGCCTGGTCCCCGTGTCCCCCCGAATCCTGGGGTGGGGGGCCGGAAGAACAGGCCAGAGGCAGGTGGCGATCTCCTATAAGGCAGCAGAAAGGGCCCAGCCTGCCCATGTTCAGCACGTGGCCCCAGGCCCTCCCAGCTCAGGGCCCTTCAGTGAACCTGGGACTTTTTAAGCCACAATTTGGACCCGGCCTTCAGTCCCCAAAGCTGAGAAAGGGGAGCAACCCACAGCTCAACCCCCTCTCCACCTCTTCTGCTGTCGGACTCGGCTTTCACTGTTGCTGACCGGAGGGACCGCAGAGGCCGCTGGGTAGACAGCCGGGTGCAGACCTGCAGAGCCACCTGCCCCACCGTGCGCGCGGACCCGGTGCAGGTTCCGGTCAGCCCCGTGGTGGGGGTGGGAATTGCCTTCTGCTGCGGGTTAGCTCCATTCATCTGAGAGCTGTTGCTCAGTCCCCCAGCCCTGTGCCGGCTCCGAGGACACCGCCACCCACTGGGGTCTCTGTGCCCAGCGCCCAGAAGTGCTCCGTGAAGATTGCTTTTCTTCGCCCGCGCTCCCCCACCCCCACCACGGGATGGGCACACTTCTGTCCTGCTCACCCAGCACACAGGAGGTGCTCCGCGCTCGTTCGAGTGAGTGAGTGAGTGCCCTCCCTCCGGTGAAGGGGACCACGTAGCCCAGTCACGAACTCCGGAATCTGCACTGGACGTGGGGCGAGTGTGTGGTGTGCGAGTTCTGTCTCAGTAAAACTATTTGAAAAGATCAAGTGAGCGATGACGAAATTTGCACGGAAGTTATGGGTATAAGAATATATTACATCTTGCAGTGTTTCTGCTCACTTACAGTCATTGCAGAGGGACCCAGATGCCTAAGATATGTGAGGAACTGTGAAGGGTTTCATTCCCTGGACGGCTCAAAGATTGTGTGTGTGTGTGTGTGTGTGAGAGAGAGACACGCGGTCTGCATTCCTGGAAGCACGCTCTGAGATTTACATTGAGAAGCTGCACAGAAGGGGGCCACCTGGCTGGCTCAGTTGGTGGAACGTGTGACTTGATCTTGGGGTGGTGAGTTTGAACCCTATGGGTGTAGAGATTACTTAAACAACCTGACAAGGTATGATTAAGTAATCTGGTTTTCCTGCTGAAGGTTTTACAAATGTTAGTTATATTGAGAAAATAATGATGAGACATTTTCAATTGTATGATAGGTAATTTTTAACATTTATTTAACTTAGTTTACAATGAGACATAGTTTATTTAAAAAAAATTGCAAGCTTTGGGCGCCGGGGGGGGCTCAGTCGGTGAAGCAGCTGACTCTGGGTTTCAGGTCAGGTCATGATCCTGGGCTCTTGGGATCGAGCCCCCTGCGCTGGGCTCCTGGCTTGGCGGGGAGTCTGCTTGTCTCTGTCCCCCTCTGCTCCTCCCTCTCCCTGGCTTGTATTCTGTCTCTCAAATAAAATCTTAAAAAATTTTGAAGCTTTTGCTGTAGAGGCTTCATCACCAAGGGAACAGGAGGAAAAGATGCTCTTCTCCTGAAATTCTAAAATGGGTGAGAGGGGCCAGCCAGGGGTAGTGGGGCCAATAGGGTGGGGGGTGCACATCCTAGCCCCCACTTCCTGTGAGGTGGGGGTACTAGACGTGTCGGCCCCTTCGCTGTGCGGTTGACGGGTCGGTGCCAATGCCGGCCCCCAGGAGCCCTTTCCTTACGGTTCGCTGGTTGCTGGGAGCAGAAGAGCCTGGCTGAGCGAGCAGCAGCACGTGCAGGCGTGGGGCTCCCTGGGGGGAGGGAAAGGTGAGCCAGTGGCATCTGGAAAGGCAGAGGCCAAGTCTGCACCAGGAATCCTGGGAGCGGGAAGCCCTCCTTGTGGGAATGAAACGCTTTTCTCCGAGTCTCTCCGGCAAGAGACAACTGGGTTGGGCCTGGGTCGTGCCCACACCGCCGCTGCCCACAGCAGGCACCAGAGGCCAGTCCACAGTGCCCGCTGCCCCCAGGGCTGGAGGTGCCACACAGGGGCTCCTTAGTCAGTCATGCGAACGAATGACAGTCTGGACACAGGGAATCTTGGAATTGGGGGCCCAGAAGGACCTCAGCAAGGGTTCCAAGGGGCTGACTTGCTGAGACCATAGCAAGGGGGCAAAAGGGCCTTGGACAGCCCTGCTTGCCCCCCTGAGCCCTGATGCTCTCGAGACCACCACCTGTCCCAGGGGTGCTAAGCGGGGGCAGGGTTCACCCCAGAGCCAGGGTGTGAGGCCCCTGGACTGGCCGCACAGCCACCGGGTGTCAGCTGGGAGAGCGGGACTGTGTCCCTGAAGGCTGTGAGGACAGGGCGGGACAGGCGTGGGGCACCGGGCAGCCCGCACACAGTGGGTGTTTGCAGAAATGAGAGGGAAGGGCAGAGATGACAGGCTTGGGGAGGCCACCCCCAAAGTGACATAATGACATGGGGGAGCCCAGCTCTTCTGGAGCACGCAGCGCCCAAGTATGGACTGGGGCGCCGAGTGACAGCTCTGGGCTCCACAAGGGCCACCTCTTCTGGCTCATAGCGCGGGTCCCACCGGCTTCTGCCCGACCCCCACCTGGGGCCACACACGCTTGCAAAGGGAGGCGGGAGAAAAAGAACACAAGGCCAGCGCTAACTGCGTCCCAGTTTCTGTTCATTTATTTATTTTTTTTTGATTTTTTTTTTTTTTTTTAAGTATGGAAGCTCAAGTATAAGATGTAGATTTTTTTTAAGCTTTACAAAAAAACAAAATAAAACAAAAAATTCCTTTTGCATTCCATAAAAATTGACAGAAAAGCACCTGGCCAGAAGAGCAGAGGGGTCAGCAGGCCCCACCCCCGCACCCCCACCACGTGGTCTCCGTGGGACAGGGTTCAAGTCCCTGCAGGACAAGGCGGAGGGCCACCCCCTTTCTCCTGGAGCTGTCTCCTGTCCCCCCAGCCCCAACCCCAAGCAACTCCCAAACACACGTGGAATCAGATTTCCAGTTTTCTCTCTTTCACACACCAGTTAGTTCATAAAATTTTTTTGTTTTACATTTTTTACACCAATGTAACAAAAAGGTGGGAGGGAGAGGTGGACACACAGTGTATTTTATGCCTATAAATGGGTGGGGGGCAGACGGGGGGATGGGGGTGGGGCAAACAAAAACACGGGGTCTCTGGGGAAACATGGAGAGTTCTGATAGCAAAACGTGGTGGGAAGGAGGCCTCAGAGACGGAGGGTGTTTACTGGGCTTTATTCTCGGGGAGAGATGGCGCTGTGCTGTCGGGGAAGCCGGTGTTCCGTGACCTGGTGGGGCGAGGGGCGAGGGGCGGGAGCAGAAGACGAGTTCTCTAGGAAAGGAATCTAATGAGCGCGGGGCGGTCCGGAGCGCGGAGCCGAGCTCTAACACTGCTGCTTTCTCTTCAAGGCCTCCACCAGGTCGTTCTTAAGAGCTTCTTGCTTTGATTTGTCTGCGAAAGTCTGCACAGACCTGGGGGAAGGGGGGGAGAGGCGGCCATCAGCCCGTGTACTGGGAAGGGGGCCAGGGAGGGCCACTCCGGACCCCAGCGCCTGAGACCTGCCCCCTGGGACCCCTCGCCAGGCCTCGCACAGCCCACCCGGACAGGTGCTCACCTCTGCATCAGGCTGGGGGAGGGGGCGCCAGCTGGAGCCACCAGAACCCCAATCCACTCCTCTGGGTGCAGGCCCCAAGGTCCGCCTGAAGCAGGGGTGGCTCTGGGCTCCCCCTCACCGCAGCCCTGCCCAGCAGAGGCGGCCCACTGCTCACCCGCCATGTGCAGGGGGCAGAGGCAGCACCCCGCCCGGTGAGGGGCTGAGACCCTGTGGACGGCCCAGCACACTGGGTCCACGTCCAAGGCGGCGCCTGAAGGGCAGGCACCGTCAGCGCGAACTCACCAAGACACTCCCTCGGCCTGGACTTCAAGAGGTGGCGTGGGACTGAGCTAAGGGGCCCTGGCCTCTGCCCTCAAATGCTGGGTTTGTGGGGACACGCTGACGTGCGTGCACTGGGCACGGGTGTCGGCTCTTCACCGAAGTGGGCGACCACCAAGCTCCGCAGGGGCTGGACGGCTAACAAAGGGCTTCCCACACATTTCTCCTTTCCCCTCACAGCGTCCCAGAGGGGTCTTACTGGTGTCCCCACTTCACAGATGAGGACACGGAGGCTCAGGGAAATGCCCTCTGATGATGCCCTGGTCACTCGTCAAACTGACCTGTTATGTCAACCAACCGAGCACTCATTCAACGGCTCATCGACTTTCCAGCAGTTCTGAAGCAGTGGACACAAGGGGCGAAGGCTGCCTGGCGGGAACGTGCGGGCACCAGGCCCCACAGGAATACCGGGCTCCACGGGCACTGGCCATGAAGGACGGGAAGGAGGGGCCAAAAAATAACCCTCTACTTCTCCGAATGGGGAAAGCGACACGAAGCAGTACCCAGGAGAAAAAGAACAACTCTAGAGCATGAGCTCTGGCTACTGAATCCCGGAAAACTCAGGGGAAGTGGCCTCCCCATGCTCTGAGGGGGCTGCAGACAAGCCCATCCCTGTGCCACTAGAAACTCTCACGAGTGCTGTCATTTTTGGTTGAACATTTCTGAACACCAGCCCTGGTGGCCCTCAGCTCTGCAGTGGCAAAGGAAGGGTCCGCACCAGCCCTGGTGGCCCTCAGCTTCGATTCTTGGCCAGTCTGCCCCGGGCTTCAGGAAAAGCCCCCGGCGGGAGGAAGCATCAGCTCGCATGGCTCCCAGGGCCACCCGGGTGCTGCCTCTTCTGGGGGGGAGGAGCTGAGCACAGCTGTGCCCAGCCCTCAACCCCACAATGGAGAAAGTTCCAGAGTTAGAAGCAAAGTGAGAAGTAAGAGACAGGAGCCGGGGCTTAGAGATAAAAGGACCGAGAACTCATTTAGGGGACAGAGCTTGGATAGGTCATTGCTAAGCCATGTCAAATAAGTATGGGAAGGAGGACACATCCTGGACCCCTGGAGTGCCAGATGCCCACTGCTGGGGGGAGGGGGGTGTATTTGTGCAAGAAAGCCTCCAGTGGTGGCCACAGGACTAACCAAGGACAGGGATCTAGAAGACTTTAGAAACCACCCCCCAGCAAGGCTGGGAAGAAAACTGCACTATGGTGGCATGCCTTAAAAAGGAGGTTTTCTGGGGGCGCCTGGGTGGCTCAGTTGGTTAAGTGACTGCTTTCAGCTCAGGGCATGATCCCGGAGACTGGAATCGAGTCCCACATTGGGCTCCCTACTTGGCGGGAAGCCTGCTTCTCCCTCTCTCACTCCCCCTGCTTGTGTTCCCTCTCTGGCTGTGTTTCTCTCTGTAAATAAATAAAAAAATCTTTTTTTTTTTTAAAAAGGAGGTTTTCTCTTGCTGTGATAGGAATGTGACAGTCCCGGTGTGAGGCCCGACAGACAAATGGGTCAAAGTCCCATCAACGCAGAGTTCCTGCTGAGCCCCTTCTGGGTCAGGCCCCGAGAGGCCAGTCCTTGGGCCTGGGCAGAAATCCCTCAGCCCTGGGCTCCACAGCCCCGCCCTCCTTCCAAGCCCCTCCCGGGACTCCGAACACTCTAGCACACCCGGATCTGTCCAAGCTCCCGTTGTGCTTCTCGGCTCTTCTCAACAAGCAAGACTATTACAGCCCTTCTGTCAGCATAAATGGTTTAAGAGGATGACCGCAGCGTGTTAGGGGCAGGTTACGTGGGTCCAAGCAGCTCCAGCAGCAGCCACTCTGGGGTCTGGCCAGGGGGGTTTCTCTCTGCTCTGTCTCTATCCTCAGGCTTGGGGCCATACGCCCCTTTCAAAGGTCATGCCGCGCCCCACGCCCCCCAGTCCATTTCCCCCCGAGAAGGCTTCTGTGGCCCCTGGGACGTTGGGTGGGGAAGTCTGAGGCCCGTGGGCGCACAGACCGCGGGCTTGGGGAGGCTGCCCTGGGGCGGTGGCCGCGCAGAAGGCCGCGCACACACAGCCCTGCTCTGCGGCCAAGCCGAGCGGTGCAGACAAGCGGCTTCTGCTGGACACGCGGGTTAATCCCCGGACTTCTGCCAGAGCCAACCCCCCTCTCTGCCTGACACCCAGCCCTGCGCGGAGTGCAAGACACACAAAGCACACACGTGACAGGGGTCTGTGTTACACGGGGCTGAGTGGATTCGTTAACTCGGCCGCCCGCAGCCGTCAGCCGACACACGGGGGTTAGTGGTAGTTTCAGGGACCGCGTGGCCACAGCTGGTCTGGGGGTGGCAGAGGCTGGTGAGTCCTGTTTAGTGGGACGGGTGCTCACGCCTCCCAGACAGGGTACCTGCGTCGGCTTAGTTATCAGGCTGGATGTGGATCTGGCGCTGGGTCAGCACTTGGGAAAGCTCCCTCTGCAGCTGCTGAAACTTGGGGTGGTCGGGAATTACGTCAACAGATCTACAGAGAGTGGTCAGAGATGAGTGTGGCCGGGGCGGGGCGGGGGACACACCGAGGAGCAGGTGGCCGCTGGAGACGCAGAGATAGAGCAGTGTCGTCACGGCCCCCCGCACACAGAGGCAGAGCTGCAGAGCTCGATGCTGGAGGTGCTCACGCCCCCTGCAAGGAGTGTGTTCCTGGAGGACGGCGCACTGACCCCCACGTGACTAGAGGACGGTGATGCTGCAAGAGTGGGGGACTGAAACCCACCTGGGGCCAGACCGAGGGCCGCGCAGGCTGGTGGGACACTGGAAAGATGCAGGTCCAGAGGGGGCACCTTGAGACTAGAAATCTGTCTCCTGAGGGAATTCACAAGTCAAGGTAGCCCCCCGAGAGGCTCCCTGCCTCTGCTTTTGGCCCAAAAGGAGACACTGACACATGGAACAGGGGCTGGGGTGGGGGGGCTGGATGCTGAGGGCACAGCACCAGACCTAGGCCTCACCCCGGGGTTGGGCAGACACTACCCCTTCTGATCCCTGCTCAAGCATGCCTCCCTGACCGCATGATGGCCCCGGAGAGGAGCCCCTGGCCAGAGGTCACAAGAGCACCTGGGTGAGCTCTTCGTTTTCTGACCTTGACGGCCGGTGCTCATCCCACAGTTGCCTCTCCTGTCCCCTGAAGGGGCTCTGGCCTCCTGCGCTGTCCCCCCGTGGACTCTGAAGATCCAGAAAACCCTGCTCAGCCTTCACTGGGGCCAATGCTGCAGAAGCAAGGGCTCAACATGGGTGGGGAGGGGCAGTGGGGACCACGACCACAGCCCCCGGAACCCCGGAGGCCGTCAGAGGAGCTGGGGCTCCAGAGAGGAGCAGGCCACCCGAGGGGCTGCAATCCCTCACGTGTTGTGAGGTTCGGGCAGATGCTTTAGCTGGGCTGCCCGAGTGAGCATCCCCCACAAAACAGAAAGAGCAGGGAAGGAACCGCATCTATGAAGTGTCTGACCTTTCCGAATCTGTGTTAACAATCTTGTGTGTGTGCGGGGTACCTTAGCCGAGGCACCAACAAGGGAACTGAGGCCCAGTGCCACGTAACTACTGCGCCCCACGCCTGGGACTCAAATCCACATCTCCTGGTTCAGAAGCTTATGCTTTGGGGTACATTACCTCAGCCCATTGACGATGTCCTTTGTTTTTCCAAAGTAAATCTCATTCAGCGTACTTCTGATTTTATTTTCCATGTCCTGGGAAGGAAGGTCAGTCAGACACGATAGCAAACAGGAGGCCTGGGGCCCACACCCTCCCCTCTCCCACCAGCCCATGCCTGCAGTTCCTGCCACGACCACAGGGGGGAGGCGCAGGACCATGTCAAAGCTAGGCGTGTCAGTCCCCTCAGCGGGCCAGGGACCGCCCCCTACAATTTGCATTCTGAGCACTTCCCAGGCTTCAGGCACCAGGAAGCCAATACTCAGGGGCTGGCGGCCAACACTGACCACAATGGGAGCTGGTCTAAACCACATCACCACGCCGCAAGTCCCCCCACCAATTTTCGGGCACAATTCTGTGAAGCCCCAGAGCACCACCCCTCTTTGCACGGAGCGTGGCAAAGGGAAGGCAGAGGCAGCTGCAACCTGAGCCCAGGACCTTGGAGGTGTGCTTCCTGAGCTCAGGCCTCTGCTGGCACCCTGTGGGCTGGGGGAGCAGACTTCTGGGAGCCTGCATTGGGGGGCAGGAGCGGGAGTGGGCTTGGGAGTCAAGCCCAGCTTGCACCCCCATCAGAAGGCTCAGAACAGGAGCCAAGGGAGGGCAAAACCCGAGAAACACAACAAAGGTGATGAGGCGAGAAACACAACAAAGGTGATGAGGCGCTGGGGCGGCCCCGGGGCTGGAAGTGGCCAGGGCAAGGTCGGCAGGCCACACCCAGGCCTCAGGGGCAGAATGGTGCATGCTGCGGGAGTGACCTGAGCCCAGAAGCCCACTCACCTCTACCAGGCGCCCGATATTGGCTATGTGCGGGGAGCAGTCACTCACGGTCTCATCTTTCTCCATCTGCAAAAGAGAAGAATGGTCTCCCACGTCAGAGGGCCAGGCACTCCTGGTGAAAGGGCGCCCCTGCCCCCAGCACCCTGTGCTCCTGGGGTGTGCGAAGAGCCTGCTGCCCCTGCTGTCAGCCGTGGGGCCAGCTGTGGGTGCTCCAAGGCCACCTTCCCAGAGGGGAGACCCGAGCAAACGGGGACTGTAGCTTTAGGGCAAAAGGGCCTTCTGCTGCTGCCCTGAGGGGAGCACGTCCCTCCCAGCGCCAAGGCCGCGGGGAGGGCAGAGGGGACCACCCTGGCCGGGCACTGGCTGTCCCTCCCGAGCCTGCAGTGGAGGCTCCAGCAGCTCTGAGACAGGACAGAGGCTCAGCTGGGAGGTGCCACAGGCAGTGAGGGAGAACCTCGGCCAGAGCCTTCTTACTCACAGCTTGCCGGGCTGGTTGCGTGGCCGGGGGCAGCTGGAGCAAAAGAATCTGAACAGAGACCTCCAGACTGGGATCCACTGGGACCCACTGGGACCCAGCAATCTGAGCCTCAGGCAGGCTTCATTCCGACCCAATAATCCTAACTATTAAAGTTGTGATAAAAGTTTTACTGAAAGTACTACAAGGAGGCAGTGGGTGGGGTGAGCGGAGAGGGACAAAGGGGTCCTGACCTGTGCCCTTATGCAGGAGGTGTGGGGACCCCCCCCCACCTTGCCCTCGTGTCAGGCTTATTTCCCACATGAGACCATGGATTCCTTAAGGAGAGGTTCCCCTGTCCACACCTTGCGGGCAGGTGCCCAGGAAAAGTGGCGAGCACACAGATGCTCGTGGTCACAGAGCAAAACAGTTGTTGAAATAAAACACGGACGCTGAAACAGGTCATTGCGAGACAGGATGGAGAGCTAGGACCGGTGGTGCTGGGACAGCCAGAGCTCAGAGGGGCCTCAGACACGCAGACAGAGCACGGCCGAGGCGGGCAGGTGAATGGGCTTCAGACGCTGGAGACCCCGGCAGCTGCTCGGGGAGCACAGCTGTGGCTCCGTGGCCAAAAGCTTTGCTGCAGCTTCTCTTCCCCGTTAGGGAGAATGATCATCAGGCCACAAATGGCAGAAAAGACCCAGGTAAGAGCAAGATGAGGCCCCAGGTGGGCGAGCAGATGGTAGGAGAGACCCAATTCACTTTCACTAGTCAGGCTCCCAGGGAAATCCAAGTCCATGGAGCAGCCAGCCATCCCTGAAATGGGACGATGTGCCCAGGAGGTGCCGAACACCCAAGGAGGGCAGAGGCTGACCCTCCTTTCATGAAACAAGGAAGGTGAGATGGAAATTAAACAGAACTGACAGCGAGCCACACATGTTTTGATGGGACCGTTTAAATGCATCTGTTGGCACACCTAAATCAGCGATCTCTAATGTAAGAATGCACGTGGGGTCATCGTGAACAAGTTCCACAAGAACCTTTGATTTCCTATTCTGATGGGGATGCTGGGAGCAGAGAACTCCTCTAGGGGATCACAGCACTGGCAGGTTCCCCACTAACTACCCCCTGGCACCCCCCCTCCCAGGGCTGGGACGCCGGGTTCCAGGGGCGGCCTCTGCTGTTCCTTTGCAGTCCTGCAGGCTTCCTTCTTGATCCCGAGCCAGCCTACCTGTGTGGGACTTAGAGGAGGCACGTGAGCCTTCTCAGCATCCTGACGACAACAGCGAGGGTCCAGGTCAGAGCCCAGGAACACGGGCTGCCACGGAGCACGGCTGAGCACAGAGTCGCCTGTTCTACTCAGTCTCTAGAAGAACTCTGTTCTTGATCACAGCCTCAGTGGGCTGGGGCGTGTAAGAATCACACACGGGCTCAGACAGGACTCTCAGTGAATACGAAATGGGAACCGAATCCTGTGAAGACGCGCACGGTTCTGACAGGGCCGCGAGCGTGAAGCGCATATGCTGTGCAGCCACAAGGGCTTTCACACACGTGGGGGACAGGACCGGTTCCCGGGGCCCAGCTGGGGGCAGCTGCTGCGGCGGGGGGAGGGTGGGGGTGGGGGGGCGGGGGGGCGCCTCCGGTACTCGGGGATGGTCCTGGCCGCTCGCCTCCGCCTGGCCGAGCACATCCACAGGGCTGGATTCGGTTTAGGGGCCGGGTTGGAAGAGACCCACGAGCAAGGCTTCAAAGGTCTGAACACCGTGACCCCAAGAAATGGGCAAGAACGGGGTAGATGCCCTGCCCCGCACCCCTGGGCCAGTGATCCTGGGGAGTCTCGATCCTTAGAGACGACACGGGTCCCTACCAAACAGCAGTGAGAGTGCTCCTGAACTCAGAAGTGACAGCTATTCCCCATCAGGTTTCCTAAATGCCCCACTTGGGCCACCGGCAGTAGCCGCGGAACGTCCGCCTTCGGCACAACCAGCCAAGTGTGCGTGTGCTGGACACACGCTGAGAGCCACTCAGGAGGAAGGACGGTGCTCCATCTACCCATTTTTAGAAGGGATTTTTGGACACCAACACACTTGGACTGTGTGCTCTTTCCCCCCAACATGGAAATGGTTCCTGTCCCAAGAAGGAGGGAGGGAGAAGCCGGGGGTGGGGTGTCTGACCCAGACAAACCACGCCCCCCATGACGAGCAGTCTCTCACCTTCCCCAGCTTAGTGCGGGGCTCCTGGCAACCTCAGCGAAGTGACAAGGCTCTGAGTGCGCTGAGGGCCCATTTTATTTTTCATTTATTTTTAAAACATTTGTTCACTCGAAAAAGAGAGTGAGCGAGTGTGCACAGACACAAGTAGAACGGGCAGAGGCAGGGGGAGAGGGGAACCCAAGCAGACTCTGCGCTGAGTGCAGAGACTGATATGGGGCTCAATCCCATGGCCGAGATCATCACCTGAACTGAAAGCAAGAGTCGGACACCCGACTACACCAACCAGATGCCCCCACAAGAGCCCCAAGTGAGGCCGAGACTGCTGGCCAAGGGGTGCAGACCATCAGGGTAAGTAAAGTCACATGAGTAATCCCACCTCTTGGGTATCATCTTTGTACTCCGGAATCAACCTTCCAATGAACTGAAGTGGTGAAACCATCCAATGCCCAACGGTAGGAGAGCTCTGGGGTGGTGTGGGGACGGATGGGGGCAAAAAGTGGGGAGGGCTGGTCTCCTCTGGGAGCAGACAGACTCCCCGGGAGGGCAGCAGGGGTCCCTTGTGGCAGGGGATCTGAACCCTGGCTTCAGGGAAGGCCTGGCAGAGACGGGGGAAGGGAAGGAAGACATGGGCTGGGGTGCGGGCCAAGGCCTTGGCACACACGGACGTTTCCACGCCCCCCCTTGCCCACACCCCTGCTGACTCCCTGCACACCTGGTCAGGGCCAGCTTGCTGGAAATGCTGACCCACCAAAAACAGGCCTATTTTTGCAATGCATATATTATTACATCCTTATAAAAGTGGCTGCCAGAGGAAAACATTTTTATGTGCTGTGGCTGCACAGATGTTCCACAAGGTGGTTCCAACCAGGTCTGAAGTCAGAGCCCCCATCAAGCACTTCCCTCTCCTCCTCTCTGTGGCCTGGAGATGGGAAGGGCACGACCTTCTTCCTCAAAAGGGGGAGGGGGTACAATCTCTCCCAATGCTCTGCAGCGTTTCCCTGGTTCCCTGGCTCCCGCTCTGCAGCCCAGGGACTGAGGGCCTTGGCCTGCCTAAGCCTCTGTCTTCTACTGAAGGAGCTAGTACTTGCACAATGCCCAGGCCAGGGCCTGGTGGGATGGCAGCTCCATTCCTGGGACTCCCCTTGTCCCGTCCTCTTGGTTACTGACCTGCGCTCTGGGGAAGAGCTGGGCTGGAGGCCAGGACTTAAGCTACTGTCAAGTCAGAAGACAGTGGTCAGACAACCTCTCAAGGAAGGGTCAGTGTGCCCAGTTTAGAGAAATTTTAATTGAGCCTAAAACTACATACATTCTGAAAGAACGGAAAGGTCTCTGCTTGTGAGGTATGTGGGAGCAGCAGGAACAGCTATGATTTCCTAAGTGCAGACCATGAGTTTCTACTCTACAACAGTATCTCCGAATGGGCATTATTAGCTTGATGGTGAAAATGCTGAGTTTGGGAGAAGGGAAGAGCACTGTCCAGGTCACACAGCTGGGAAGGGAGCAGGCCAGGGATGAACCAGGTCTGGACATTTCGGAAGCTTGTGTTCTTCCATGAGGCCTCTATGCTCACATTCATGCACATTCTTTACCAGAAAAACCAGGGCTCGGAAATTCCGAACCGTATCCATCCCTGCCTCAACCCCTCCATCCCCCGCAGGTCCCCATCCCCATTCCCCTATCTCCAGTCCCTTCCTCTCTGGCCTGACTGTCCCTAGGAAGCCTTTCCACCTTCTCCACCTTCATCCCTAGTGCAGGCCACCTCCCAAAACACAAGGGGCCGGCTGCAGCTGTATCTCCCCCAGCAAGAAAGCACTCCCTGGTCGGTAGGCCCCATTTCCCTATATCCGGAAGAGGGCCGTGGGGCTCCTCCCCCATACTAGAATGTGCTGTCCTGGCCTGGCCTAACTGAGCACCAAGCTTGAGTCAAAGAGCATTTCCTTGCCATGACACTCGGGCAGGTGCCCTGCGGGAGCTAGACTGCGTGAAGCTCTGTCACGGGGAGCCTACACTGGGGTGGGGAGAGAGCTCAGCTTGCAAAGGACCGGCCTAATACCCCCCAACTCGAGAAAACATTCCACCTTCGTTTCTAAATATTTAGAATCTGAAAAAAATATCAAACGAACATCTGCAGGGCCCATCCCCGGATCGGAAACCTTGGATCTCCTTCCAGAGATTTATGGTTTGCCTCTTTCTCACGTCTCCAGCTGTCACACAGGAGAAGTGACCTCTCGATGCAACTTCCTTTTCAACATGTTGGTACTTGGCTTGCAACATCTGTTACTTGCTCCACAGCCTCCCCACTGGGGCCTGGGTGGCAGCCCGCCAAAGGGCACCTTCCGCCCTCCTCTCCTGGAAGGACTGTAGGATTTGGCTCTGAGAAGCTTCCACAAAGACTGCCGTGCCCCCTCTGCCCCACCCAATCTGCCCAAACACTTGAGCTCCCTGCCTTCGAGCCTTCCAGCCGACATCCCGCAGGGAGACCGTGCAGGTGGGGGTGGAGGGGAGGTGGTGGGTAAGGCGCCAACGGAGCACAGGCCCTCAGGGATGCCTCTGCAGCTTGGGTGTCATGGCCAGAGGTGACCTGTGGCTCGATTCCTGGATCACTGTTAAAGTTATCACCAGAGAGAGCACAAACAGGGGGAGGAGCAGGTAAAAGGAGGAGCTGGCTCCCCGCCGAGCAGGGAGCCTGATGTGGGGCTTGATCCCAGGAACCCGGGATCATGACCTGCGTCAAAGGCAGATGTTTACCAACTAAGAGCCACCCAGGGGCCCTAAATTTACCAACAGTTTAAAGAAAGCTCTCCATGTCCTGCCCTTACACTCCCAGCCACCTCAACTGAGCGGAGAAGGGCCAGGGACAAACCCTTGTAAGCTGGGGAGGACCCCTGGGGAGAGTGGGGTGTGGTAACAGGCAAGTGGAGGGAGCAACCCAGGGGGGCCTTTGTGGAGGAGTGCTCCCGACCACTGGCCGGGCCGGCTTGCAGGGTCCGTGCCTGCAGGCGTGGGTCCTTCCTTCCTGACACACGTGAGGCAGGTGTGCGTGGCTGTGCTCAGGCCCACCTGCCAGAGGGAGAGCCTCGGCCTGCTCGCCGTGAGCACCGCTCGACAGAGGAGCTCAAATGACGAAGCCGCCTCTGATGCCACGGCTCACGTGGTGGACGGCCACCCACGCCTTGCCCGCTCTACCTCTGTTTCCTGTCCTGTCCCCTCCTGCCTTGCCCTCCTGCTCGAGGCCGACAGCAGCTCATGTACTGACCTCCTGGCTGCAGGCTTGTCCCCTCCAGGCTTCCCGGGCCGCTGCCATCTGGCCCGAGTCACCTCACTCCTGGAGGGCTCTTAACAGTTCCCTCCCCCTGCCACATGTCCTCCATGCCAGCCCACAGAGCATTTTCTGAAAACAGAAATCAAATTGAATTGTTCTGACTAAACATCTTTTTTTAAAGATTTTATTTATTTATTTGACTCAGAGACAGCGAGAGAGGGAACACAAGCAGGGGAAGTGGGAGAGGGAGAAGCAGGCTTCCCACTGAGTGGGGAGCCCTATGCGGGGGCTCCATCCCAGGATCCTGGGATCATGACCTGAGCAGAAGCAGACCCTTAATGACTGATCCACCCAGACCCCCCCCAAACATCTTAAGAAGCCTCACCACCTGGTGAGCGTTGACTCATGTGGCCAACCTGCTTCCTACAAGAACTGACCTTACTTAAAGGCCAGTAAGAGAGGCACCCTGAGGTTGGGGCTGCTGTACCCCCAGGGAGGCCTGTCCCCTCCACGAGGCTCCCCGTTCAGGGTGTTTGTTTTGAGGCCTGGGCCTACTCCACTGCGCATGCCGGCTGGCTGCTGGAGGCAGAGGGGTGCCCACAGGATGGGCTCCTAGCCACACTGAGCCGACTGCTCCGTGCACTTCTGTGCCAATGTTTAGTTACCTACTGAATGCCCGGCACAGGAAGAGCAAAAAAATGTAGTGTGGTAGAAAGAAACCCCATTTTTTTTTTCTAGACCGACAAAGCTGGGTTCAAATCCTGGCTGTGCCTCTTACGGAATAAATCACCATGAGGAAATCACTCAGGGCTCGAATGTCGGTCTCCTCACTGTTACAGGGGAAAGGCGATGCTGCACTGCTTAAATCTAAGCAAGAAACCGTCCCCTGCCGCGCATGGTCACCCACTATCACAGGTTTGCTCAGCTTGCCCGGAACCACCTTTGTCTCCCATCCAAAGCAACCAGACGTTTCTCCGAGGTGCATCTGGGACACAAAGCTTAAACCCGCCACCCACATTGGCTGTTTGCTCCGAAGCCATACATCGTTAGCCGAGCTTGGTATCCCCTGCTGCCGCCCTGCCTCTCCCTTCACAGTTAGTCACCTTGGAAAGCAGCCCCAGCACTAATGCACCTCAGATGAGTTATGTGACTGGCTGTGAGGATGAGAGAAGCACGAATTTCCTCATCGAAGCCCAAGAGCACCAGGCCATCCAAACAGGCCGGCGGCCGCGCCCAGTGTGTTGAGGACAGCCCCTCACTGGGCCGCGTGGCTCTGCGGGAGGTGGTGAGCCGGACCTGACCCTGGCTGTGGGCCCTGCCCGAAACTACCAGGAAGGCCGAGGATTCAATATTTGTCCGGTGGCCGACACCCAGTGGAACGAGGAACAGCTGGGAGTGGTAAGTGGTGCAGGAAGCCGTCTCTGGAGCCAAATTTAGGATTTTCCACCGGGGCCGGGGTGGCAGGGTGTGGGGGAGGTGGGTGGTGTGGGGCTCGCTACCCTCCCCAGCCAGTGGTTCCTGGAGGCCAAGGGCCCGTGTTCAGGCAGAACGATAGCCTCCGCCCCAGTGAGCACCAGCATGGGCTCCAAGAGGAGTAGGGACAGCGCCTGCACAGGAGGCCAGCGACAGGGACCCCCAAGATCCCTGGTGGCTCCAGGCCGCTGTGACTCGGCGGCGGCAGTGCAGGCTTTGCACGGAGAGCTGAAGGCCCCGACGCAGCCCAGGCCACTGACAGACATGTGGGCTGCGCTCTGCTCAAATGTACGCCACACCCCCCGACTCGGCTCCAGACCCACCTGAGTCACTGAATTCATTTTTTCGTCATCTAGTCTTTCTCTCAAACACGGTTATTAAAAATGCTGAGATTTTATCTCATTTGAGAAGATTATCTGCTCGGGGCCCCGGGTGGCTCAGTCGGTTAAGTGTCTGCCTTCAGCTCAGGTCATGATCCCGGGGTCCTGGGATCGAGCCCCGGGTCGGGCTCCCTGCTCAGTGGGGAGCCTGCTTCTCCCTCTGTCCCTCCCCCTGCTCATGTCCCCTCTCTACCAAATAAATAAATAAATAAAATCTTAAAAATAAAAACGAAAAGATGCCTGCTATCCAAAGGAACCGCAGTGAGGTCACTGACTACTGGCCCGGGGAGGGCTTCCCCTGGAGGGTGTTCTCCAGGATGCTACGCTGTAGCCCAGGCTGACTTCGGGGACACTTGGTGTTCCTGGCTCTGTGCTTTCTCCTCTATCCTCACAGAGACACCCCAGTGCATGGCACTGGCAGCAGGCGAAGGCTCTCCCCCTGGGGCTGTCAGGGGTCCTCCGTGCAGATGCTTCAAGGGCATGTGAAGTGGAAGGTAGGACAAGTCTGCCTCAGGGAAGCAGCTCCCAGCTCAGCTGAGACATACATGGAGGGGACACCTTGGACACGGGCTGCTAAGGACACCTAAGCAGGAGACTGGTGAGAGGCACGCGGGAGCTAGGGCACCCTGACCCGTAAGAAATACACCCATTCATTCCGATGACCAAAACACGTCTCTCACGTTTCCTGGCCTCAGTCCACGGTTCCCAGCTCATGGCTCCTGAAAGCTCTGGACTCTCCTGGGCTACAACAGGACCATCTTTTGTCGGCCTTCTGTCCTCAGTTCCTGAAGTCACTCAGAGCCACCCCGGGGCCCGGGGGATCCTGTCACTCATAATGAGCTCCTTGCCACAACAACGGGGCTCATGTTAAGGGGATGATTTCAGAAAGCACCTCAAAATGGGGGCTGGTGGCCCAGGGAACTCTCAGACCCGATTTCCAGGCAGGGAAGAAGAGGGCTTCAAAGAATGCTTCCAAGTGCCACCATGCTGGGCCCCAAACTCAACTCCGAAAGAAGAGAAGCTCCTTTGTTTAAGACTTCACCGGACATATCCCCTCATGGGGCTGCTGATTCGTATCCTCTGAAAGCCTGTCACACAGCAGCCGCCCGGAGAGTCCGCGCGTGTCCTGAGTAGCAGAACCCCAGGAGGATCCGCAGCGGGTTGGTCAGAAGCACGGGGACACCCCGGCCTTGCGACTGGCACCTGAAGGTCTGGGGGGGGGTGTCAGGGGGCAGTCTTGTGGGATTGAACCCTTCCCCTATGGATCTGATGCCATCTTCAGGCGGACACTATTGGAAGAAGCTGAACTGTAGGACACCCCGCTAGTGCCCAGAGAACTGCTGTGGGTGTTGGTGGGGGGACCACCCTCTGCCAACGGTGGAATGGGGTACAGAGCCCAAACGAGGTGCACGTGTCAATTGTCATTATGTACAGGAATTACCTGGAGAATGTCGTTATATTTAGAGCCCAATTTGGGGGGTTAAGGTAAGGCCAAAGATCCCTGCACATTCAGTAAGCTATCTGGTGCTGACGATGGTACCGGAAACAGAGCACGGCCCTTCCCTAGGTGTGGGGAACAGCCAACAACCCCCACCCAAGCAAAGGATGGGCCTGAGCTACAGTGATGCCTTGCAGCCCCCAGGTCCTACGGAGGCAGGGAGCCGCATGCGAGGGGCAGGTAGGTGCTCAAGCAGAGACCATTGCCAGGGCATTTCTTTGAAAATGTGAGCTCAACCCCGATGGTCGATTTACAGCTGGCTCAGCAAGGTCCCCCTAAAAGGAAAAGTAGCTGAGAAAGACGATTATGAGACCGAAGCCTCCACCCGAGAAGTCTCTGCTAGCCCCAATGGAAGGCCCTGGGTTAACATGGAGCCACAGTCATCTCAGTTAACGTGCAAGTAACCAAACCAAAAGGAATGGCTGACACCAGACAAATGAAACCAAGAGTCCACACAGCTGTCAAGGGGAGAACGGATGAAGGTCAAACTGGGAGGACGAACAAAACTGCACCTTAAAGATGACCGACCACCATGAGAAGTGAGAACTCCATGAAAGAGAGGGGGTGGGGGTGGGGGTACCAGCCAAAGTGATCCTGGAAAGGCTGCAGGAGAGTTTCTATTCGAGACCTTTAATGGAGGCTGACAGAAGAGGACCGGGTGAGCCCCGAGCTGTGCCCACACATTCTCCCCCGGCAATCACACAGCCCACACTCTGGCCAGACTGCTTCATGCCCCTCAGCCTCAGGAAATGATTCTGTGGGGACGCCTGGATAGCTCAGGTCATGATCCCAGGGTCATAGGCTGGAGTCCCGCAGCAGGCATCTTGCTTAGCGGGGGGCCTGCCCCTCCCTCTGCCGGCCGCTCCCCCTGCTTGTGCGCGCACGCTCTCTCTCTGACAAGTAAAATCTTCAAAAAAGAGGAAATGATTCTGTAGTGGACACAAGGAGGCATTTCTGGGCTCAGGGCAGACAGAATTCTGAAAGAGAAGCTCCGGGGCCAGAAGACATAAGCCAGAGGCTGCCTGGAGCTTGCTGCGGAGCTCGCGGCGTCCTGACGTCCCGGGCCCAGTCACACCACAGGAAGCCTGAACTCCTGTTACGGGAACTGCCTCGTTCCCCTTGTTGCTGAACAGCAGGGTTTTACTTCTGTCACCTGCAACCGGGGGTCCGCAGGCGGCCTCCGAGCCACAACGGGGACCTTCCTTCCTTGCACGTGTTATTAGGAGTGGGCCCTAACCATCCCAGGAGCGCTATAGCGTATATACCTTGACCCAAAGATAAACGCTCTCAGGACCAAGTCTCTGGCTCTGTGTGGGGAGACGCTGTCAGACACAGAGGCTGCCCCAGGCGCCCCTACCTGTCTGGTCAGGCTGCCTCCGAGGTTCATGGTGCCGGAGCCAGATTTGTTGGTCTGCAGCCAGAGCATCACGGTGGAGGTCAGCTTGTAATGGGCGGTGCGACCACTGGATTTCTCCTGTGGGAGGGGACAGAGGTCAGAACCCAGGTGTGACCCTGAGCCGGGGTCATTCTCACATGTCCCTTCCTTGGAGGTGGGGCCACAACACGACCTTGTAAAACCCTGGCTGGTCTCCAAAGGGACCGAATCTGCAACCACAGGATCTTTATCATAGGTGACACTGCAATCCCGACTTACCGTTATCGAACGGGCTCTGGAGCATTTTCAGGAGTGACGGGGCATACGGATCACAGCACCCCGCCCCCCCCCAACCAAGAAACATCGGCTGGAGAGTGTACCTGCACTTCCACCACATGGATGGAGTCCCAGCAGCCCTTGATCTTCTTTGATCCATCTCCAGCCTTCTTTATGAGGATCACTCCAGCAAAGCCATGATCCAGATCCCAGAGGTAGACAGATGAGACGCCGCCTTCGAAATACCTGCCGGAAACAGGCCCAAGTGCCCGTGAGATGCTAACCCGGTCAGATTACAGACCAGCAGCCCAGGGGTTCATTCGGCAAAGCTTCACCTGAATGTCTGGAACGAACGACCCTCCCTCCCTGTGATGGTTCCCGGGGTTGACTCGTGCGCGTGTCCTGAGCACCTGGTGGTTGGGGGGAGGGGTTCCAGAAAGATCATGGGCTCATGATTCCTAAAGATGAAATGGAGTTTGAGCCCTGCCACTAACTCTAGCTTTGTGGTCTTTGGCAAGCTTATGAAACTTCTCCGGCTGCTCGTTCCTTCCAGAAGAAGGACCCGGCGAAGTGTGTGACATGGAATGGATGCCTGATGGGGGTCATTACTACCGAGTAATTGTCACTGCTCCACATTCCTGTCTTCTGGGGTGGCTATTTCACAGGAGGGACAAAAGGAAAAACCCAGAGCAGCACACTCCTCCCCACCCCAAGCCCCCCTAACCCCCCGAGTCCAGGCTGCCTGGGTTTCTGTTGGTCTTTGGAGCAACTCTCTGCCACACTCTAGCCAGAAATGAAGAGCTGAGCTTAGGGTGGAGCTCCCTACTCAGGCCCGAATCGATATGGAAAAACTCCTAACTAAGAACAAATACAAGAAAAGGCCAGAGGAGAAAAGGAAATCAGGCCAGGGTCCCCAAATCCAAGAGACCCAAGGCGACAGGGTGGCAGAGCCCGGCTGCCGGGGGCACAGGTGGGTCACCAGCTGCCATGTGGAGCCTCAAACCTCTGCTGACGACCAACCGCAACGCTGGAAAATATGCGTCTCTGTGGCCTAGCATGTGCTTTACCAGATGTCTAGGGCCTCTTTGACCCTAATTAACCTCAGCAGCCACAGCGTGGCAGGCACACTCTGGGCCCCGCCGGGGAGGAGCCAGGCTGGCAGGACAGCAAGGGTGCATAGGCACAGGTCCCAGCCCCCCATTACCAGCTGAGGCCAAATGTTCCCTACCCACCAACTCTCTATTAAGTGCTTCCAGGTACCAGCTCTCTGAATTGGGCCTTCATTTCATTACAAAGTAAGAACAGTAATACCTACTTTACAGGACTGCTGAAATACAAAAAAAAAAAAAACACAGGAAAGTCAATAATCTGACCAGAGACTATTATTGATTTTAATAACAAAAATAAATACTAAAAACAAACATGTCCGTGAATTCTCAACAAAGCTGCTATGTAATAAAAAATACATGTCGTTAATGCTAATATTCAAACAACGTGGGTGAAAGGTACATAAGAATTCTTTTACTTTTGGGGGGGGTCATCACTTTACCACAAATCCAAAACCATTTCAAACTAAGAAGTTTTGGTACAATGGTCAGTGGGCGATACACACCAGGGAGTAAAAATCAGAGCGAATGGAAGCAGCCTTTCCCCACGAGAACCACGCCTGGGGCTCTGAGCTGTACGGTGCCATGATGCCGGCCCACCGCAGGTCCCCCGAGCCTGCCCGCTGGGATTCCAGCCTGCCACTGCCACCACACCCTGTCCCTGCCTCCCCGTCCCCGCAGGCTCCATGGTGATTAAGCTGTCCGGTGCGATGTGATTCACACCACTGCCCACCCTCACACCCCCGGACACCCTGGGAGGCAGGGCTGATGCAGCGGTGGTGTTCGGTGAGTGGGCCTGCTGGTCAGACACACGGAGGGGCTGGCCTTAGGCCACCGTGACACAGAGCACACATACGACAGGTGAGGGGGCAGAACAGAACTCAGAAATCCAAATTCACTGGGAGTCACAGCAGCACCACTGCGGGAAGAGCAGCCCAGCTAATTCAGTCCTCGTCCTGCTGGGGACCGAGGGCTGGCTCTAGCACTCGCTTTCCCCTTTGGTCGGCTTGTAGGGAGAGCAGCCCTACATCAAAAGGCAAGAAAAGCCACAGATTTTACTGTGGCTTCTCTGGCGCTGGTATGAAGAAAGGGCCAATAATCCCTTCTTGCTGTTGGCCATCCAGGGGTACAGACTGACACCCAGTGGTCACTCTCCCCTTCTCCCCCTCTCCCTGGCCCTGCACACAGCGTGTGGCCTGATCCCCAGGACCAGAGAGCAGCGGTGGTCTCGTCCAAGGCCCTACGCCCTGTGTGCCAGGATACCAGGGAAAGTGGCCAGGCCGCCCCAGAAGGGAACCAGGAGCGAACCCGGTGGCCTGACAGCCATTGCCGGTTCTGCCCTGGAGACCTGTTCCGAGGCACCAGGCTGCCTACAGGAGACACCCTCAGTCCCATGCCTTAGATTTGTTTTCTTCCGGAAAATGAAACAACCGCCTTCATGTTTTATAAGGCGGAACTGGCCGTTTCCACTCCAACGCCCCACCCGGTGGCCTGGCTCCCACTCTCGGCAGCTTCTTCCTGGCATCCTCAGCTTCCTCTGGAGGCTACATTGACCAGGCCCAAGGTGGTGCCAAGACGTTGGAGACAGAGGAGGGCAAAATGCTAACTTAATTCTGACCTCTACGTGGGTTGCTCTTCTTTGCTCCAAAATTAAGCAATTCATTGCAAGGATGTTATAAAACAGAGATTATAAAATTAGCCCACAATACCATGTATCAACTTATCCCATAAATCTGATTTTTCCAAATCCCTTTCCAGTCTTCGTCCAGATGCATAACTTTTGTGTAACGACAAGCACAGCCACGGAATTGTTAGCGCTTTCCCAGGGAGCCCCACAATCTCCGTGATTGTTTTTCACAGCTGAGGTGTCTCCCTAATTTACAGTTGATCAGACTTATAGTAAAGGAATGGCAGCTGTGAAGGCGACGCAGATGCCCTGACTTGGAATGCATTCCCTCTCCCATCGTCGGGGTGTTCCTTAGCGGGGTGAGACAGACATGCTGAGACCGAGGCTCTGTAGGCAGGGCCCCAACACCACAACTGTTCAACAATGGACTTGCATTCCATTCACCAAAAGGCATCTCCGGGGACCGGGGCAGCAGCAAGCCTCAACCTGCCGCTCCAAGACAAAGGAGCAGAGACCTGCGCCACCAGGAACGGCCGGTTCCCGATCTCCCAGGAACACCAGCCTCTCCAGCAAGTGCCGTCAGAACCGCGGTGAGCAGGGTGGTGGCGGGGTGACCGCGGGGCATACAGACAGCCCCCCATTACATGGTTTACGGCTCTGCTCTGCAAGCGAAGCATTAATTAAAGAGGGACCTCAACAAGTTCTTGAAAATTTATTCTTACCTACTGTACTTTGATCATAATGACATGAAACAGGAAAAAAATCATTTTTATGTGGCTCACATTTATGAGTTTTTACATAAAGGCTTTTGTGGGTATTTTAAGAATGTGCTAAAATGTTGTCTGAAACCACATAAAGCCATCTGAGGAGTCGCCTGGCAGAACCAACAGCACACACATGGAAGCACTTTCGCTGGCCTTCGTGTGTTTAATGAGTCAAAGAGCATTAACGTTGTTTAAACGCTACCCTGCCATCTCCATAAGGGGCTCTGCCAGCGCCCCACTCGTGGGCCTCGCACGTCCACGTGAACGGATGATCAAACGGGGCCCAGGACCGAGAGCGGGCGACGGAGGAAGCGACCGGCCCTAGCCGGGGCTCTGCCAGTCCTTTATCATTTCAAAAGCCCCAGCCATGCAGGGAGGACAGGGGGACAGGCCCAGTGCCGACGGCCATGACTGCCACGACACTGCCGTGTGAGGCAAGGCCCAGAGCTCCTGCAGTGAACTCTCTGGCCAAGCAGGCAGCTCAGAGAACTTTCAAACAGAGGCCCAAAGACAAAAGCCCAGGCTTTTCTTAGGCCTGAAACCCACAGCCAGTGAAGAGCGTGAATGATCCGCGAGCTGAACAACACCATGACAGAATGCAGGGAGACTGGAGGAGCCCCCTGGGCAAGTCTTGACCCATGAGGCAGTGTGGCCTCGGGAGGCTCTGGAACACCAGCCGGGGGAGAAGGACAGAGCGAAGGGAGCCACAGAGCTGGTCTCACTGAAGGACAAACTCCTTTGTTCAACTATGCGTCACAGTGTCGGTGGCTTCCAAGACTTTCCCAGTAACGGTGAACACTCTTTTTCTGTCCCCCCCCCTAATATTTTATGTGTTTAAATGACTTTTTTTTCAAAGTCAACTCTGCTCCCAACATAGGCTAAACGCACAACCCTGAGCTCAAGGGTTGCAGGCTACACTGACGGGAGTCAGCCAGGTGCTATGAGGGCGAAGGTTTCCGAGGACAAATGGAAAGGCAAAGAATTCTGGCGGCTGGCACTAAGGAGCCAGGGCTGCTGTGCGTTGGCTCCCTAAGTCAGGCCATCTGAAAACTAGTACTGGGTTACAGCAGGCAGAGACAGGTCTTGTAAACTCCAGATCTGGGTCACCCCCCTCCACAGCCCCCCACCCCCGCCCCCAGGACACGTCTGCCCTCCACGAGCCAGGAGCACACCGTGCGACTGGCAGGTGGGCTGGGTCTGTGTAGCAGCACCATTACAACGAAGCATCGAGTCAAGCTCTCGCATCAGTTAGATCCCTGAACACGGACCAACTAAAAGGCCAGCGTGCCAGGTATTTCCCCTGCCCTCGGAGTCCAGCATCGTTTCTCCTGGAAAATGACTCCCACTCCTGAAATCATGTCACAATACGGCTTCTGTGTCCCTAACTCCAACCGCAAGACTGCTGGGGTGGGGGAGAGGACAAGAGAGGGAAAACCCAACACTTCACACTCAAAACAACCTATTTCATAAAGACGGAGAGAAAACATGTTGGCCCCCAAAGCTTTATGGGGTGCACGAAGCCAGGCTGTGCGCGGAGACCGAGCATGGAAACTTGTTCTGGGAACGTGAGCCGTGAGCCTGATACTACCTGATCCCCCAGCCTTGGCCAAAACCGGGCCGCACACCTAACAGGGAGGATGGGACTGGAATGCGCCGTGACGTCATCAGCTTTCACTCCTTCCTTTCAAATCGCCTCCAGGGAGAAGAGGCGATCTGTGCGTCTGAGACGGAGGGCCCCAGCAGGTAATGAGTCACATGCCACCAACCTCCCGGAAGAACTGCCCCCAGGACACACCTGCTGGGAGCCGGCGCCGGCCCTGGCTGGCTTCACACAGACCTGATCTTTTTGCCACACATCGGCTGGGCCAGGAGGCTGGAGCAGATGCGGCCTTCTGGCGGCTCAACATCATGTTGACGCAGCGGCCCAGGCCATCACCCCTAAGGCCCCAGGTCAAGTCAGGGGCATTGTAGGTGAGCCCCCTGGGTACTGGAGTGTGAGGGGGCTTCACTGACTACGCCAAGAGGAAGGCGAGGAATATTTATTTGGCACCAATGTGATGCCAAAGACTGTTTTCCCATTTGCAAAATGAAGGAGCTGGGTCACAGTCTGAGTGGGCTGCCCGGGAGGCAGTAGCTGCATCAGGGCCTGTGTGAGACAGACCCCGAGCACCACATCTTAATCAAGTTGGTCAAAACTCGGCCTACATGCCTCTAGTGCCTGAGAACTCACTTCTTAACCAAGGCCATCATCTTTGTTTTGAACCATTCCAATAGTTCTCCCTGGATTGGAGTGAAAACTTGCACCGTCAGTCAGAACCACACAAAATAGGAACGGAATGCCCTTCTCTCGTGTAGCCCTTTTAAATATCTAAAGATGGCTTACATAAGCCCCAAGATTTCTCTTCTCTGGCCTTCCTGTTGTTACATGATTGCTCCTAAGACATGATTTTAAGTCTCAGCTTAAAAAAGAGCACCTTGGCTACCCTCTTCCGGAAGGATCTGAGAGATCAATGCCCTGTGTGCCCAATGTGCAGCAGAGGCCAGTGCATCGTGCGGAGGAGAGGCGACTTACACGGCTCCACTCAGGAGCCCGGCGCCGAAGCAGCGTTCTGGGTCCCCATGCCTCACTCACACTGACACAGATGAGCTTGTGCTCATCTCCAATGCAATGCTGCTGCTTCTTCCCCCCCCCCCCTTTTTTTTAAGGATTTTATTTATTTATTTGAGAGAGTGAGTGAGAGAGAACATGAGAGGGGAGAAGGTCAGAGGGAGAAGCAGGCTCCCCATGGAGCTGGGAGCCCTATGTGGGACTCGATCCCGGGACTCCAGGATCATGACCTGAGCTGAAGGCAGTGGCTTAACCAACTGAGCCACCCAGGTGCCCCGCTATCTTTCTTTTTAACACATTGTCATAAAATTGTCTCCAGTGTCCTATATTTTTAAGAGCCTAGTACACGGGACCCGAGAATGAGTATCTATCTATCTTTTCTTTCTTTTTTTTAAAAAAAGATTTCATTTATCCATTTGACAGAGAGAGTGAGAGAGAACACGAGAGGGGAGAAGGTCAGAGGGAGAAGGAGACCCCCGTGGAGCTGGGAGCCCAATGCGGGACTTGATCTTGGGACTTTAGGATCATGACCTGAGCCAAAGGCAGTTGCCTAACCAACTGAGCCACCCAGGTGCCTGAGAATATCATTTTCTACTCGCATGTGTTATATTTAACTCTCAGAGTCATGGCTTCACCATTTCAATGTATCTCTAGGAATTCTGAGTCTGTTGTCTGTGTCCTATCCAAGCTACTCTTCCTTGGAGACCCTTCCATGTGGGAAGAGACGCAGAAGTACGGTGCAAGCCAGGGGAGTACATCCCGCTATGCTGAGTACACCAGCTCTCCCAAGCCGCTCCACAGGCCAGAGGCTGGAGTGAGGCTCCTGTGGAAAAAAAGATGGTCAACTTGGAAGGATGCCGATGGTCTGGACATTTCTTTCTTTCTTCTTTTTTAAAGATTTTACTTATTTATTTGACAGAGAGAGCACAAGCAGAGGGAGCCGGAGAAGCAGGCTCCGGTGAGCAGAGAGCCCGTGGGGCTCAGTCCCAGCACCCTGGGATCATGACTGGAGCTGAAGGCAGAGGCAGCCCTGGACATTTCTTTCAAGCTGGGGGACAGTCCGCAGGCAGGAACCCCCACGGCCTCAGATGTGGCTGGAGATGATGGGGCCC
This sequence comes from Spilogale gracilis, assembly GCA_004023965.1. Lineage (NCBI taxonomy): Eukaryota > Metazoa > Chordata > Mammalia > Carnivora > Mephitidae > Spilogale > Spilogale gracilis. Next base: position 56,229 of record PITA01008173.1, on the reverse strand, counting down.
ACTAGGTGGGTGAGGGGCATACAGAGGGCATGGACCGGGGTGGCAGCAGGAGAAACGCCAGACAAGAATTCAGACTGTACACATTTTTAGTGTCAGTCCACTTAAATCAAGTGGAATCCCTCTGGTATCCCATCTCAAGCAAGGAAGATTGTCCCTTAAAATGTCCCAAACCGTCAGACTCCATGAGGTTCCCCCTTCCCTACTCTGTCTGTGGGTCAAGTCCACAGTCTATTGTGCTTCTGGGGTCTCGCCGAGGGCGGCAGCGAGACTTGAGGGCCATTCTTTACTGTACCTGGCAGTCGTAACAGTGACAAGGAGGTCACGTGGGTCCTCATTCAAACAGAAACTCCCATGCTCCCGAACTGAGTTTACGGCAAAGACGAGAATAAAACCCTGAGGCAGAGCCACTCCACCAGCGGCTGGGGCTTGGCCCCAGAACAATACCTTCTTGTTTCTCCCCAGCCTAAAGAAGAGACTCAAGTTCCTAGCTGCCAGCAGCAGTTTGTTCTTCTGGTCAACCTTAAACATCCTTACAACCTAAAAAGGCACCTGGTACCCACAAGTGGGATTCAGTTCTCCTCCGGGGGAAAAAGAAAAACCTCTAATTTGCTTAGAGAGGCATCTAAAACCTGGCCTCCTTCCTTGCAGTGCAGACCAACATTCTTTTCTCGTTGGCTGCGAACTAGCCACCGCTGAGGTTAAGCATCCTCCCTGCCCGACGGACGGACATGGGCGCTGCCCGACAGCTGTGTTCCTCCGAAGTCCACAGAAAGCTACAAGAGACGAGCCAACAGCCACGACTCCGAGGGTCTGGGGACTGTGGGCTCTCCCCCTGCCACACTGGTGCCCCCGCTTCTGTTGAGGGCATATCCACGAGACCCTCGTGGAGGCAGCAGGAAGCGTGCAGGAAATAGCGGGGGGCAAGTGCGGGCACAGAGCAGACGGTCGCAGCCACCGGCAGCCATCCATCTCCCCAGGTTCTCTCTCTGGGCTGAGAAGGGCAGATCTCCTCCCTCTTCCTAACCTCGGCCAAGGCCTTGCTTGTCCTGTGAGCAGGGTCCCATCCCCACTTCCCTGGGCGCCGCTGTTGGCTCTGCACAAAATGGAGAAAGGTGGGCACTTGGCTATGGGCTGGCAGATGTGTGCTCAGACCCAAGTGTCCTTGTGTGTCTTCACCACAGTTTGCAGAACGTGTCCGAGTGCGCCCACCGACATGGCACAGGAGTTCTGCAGAAACGCCCTCCAGGACATAGGTGCTGACGATCCCCCGAGCCAGCACGCCAACCGGCTCAGGCACGTGTGGCTTTCGTGCCAGCTGCACATCAGTGTGACATCTACCACGGCTGCAGCCTTGACGGCCCCTTCACGAGGTTTGTAGAGTCGTTTTTTTACTTGCAGACACACCACAAAGGCCTCTCGAGAAACAAGGGAGCTGCTGCAGGGGCCACAGACCTGGCTCTGGGATCTGAGCAAGCCATCTGTGCCTGGCATCATGCCAACTGTCTCCTGGCTCTCTGGACCCCTGGTGATGATCCTGCTGGCCCGCTTGGCCGGCTCAAGAATGTTGATGATCCAGGCCTTCTGGAGGTGCAGGCCCATCACTCCCATCCAAGAGCTGCCATTTATGGGAACCCATTCTGTGTCAAGGACTTTGGCTGTGTTATTTTACAGACAGAAAACCGAAACCCGGAGAATGAAAGAAAGGTGCCCCAGCCACATGGCCAAGAACAGGGCGGCTGGGACCAGCCCTAGGTCTGGCTGGCCCCATGTACAAGGAGTACCGCAGCAGTGAAGGTGGGCAGCTGGGCTCAGGGGCCCTAGCTGGGCCCGCGAGGTCACGTTTCACGAAGACGAACGCACACCCGAAGCCAAGCCGCTCTACATGATGCTGGCTCAAGGTCAGGGAGAAAGAGGAACAAAGAAAGACACCATGCTTACCGGCCATGAGGCGGGGGCCCAACACTGAACTTTCTGCCCTGGGAAGTCTGGGAAGGAGGGTCCCCCACCTCAATGAGGCAGTGAGGGCCTGCTGGCTGAACCTTCGTAAGACCACCCACCCTTGATACTTGCACAAAGCAGCCTCCTAGAAAAGATGGATCCACTAGGAGCCTGGGAGGCAGCTCAGCCAAGAGCACAGCCTGACAGTGGGAGGGAGCTGGGCCCTCCTTCCACATGGGCGTCGGCATCCCAGCACATGGGTATGCACCATCCAGAGTGTGACCGTGGGCCATATGGTTGCAAGAACCAAGAGTTCAAGAGGAATCGGGAGTCCCTGATGCTGATGATCTGGGACTGTGTTTGTTAACAAAATGGTTTTCTGCACACTTCTGCTTTTTGTTTAACTTTCTTTTAGCAGATAAAAGTCACACAGTGGGGCGCCTGGGTGGCTCAGTGGGTTAAAGCCTCTGCCTCCGGCTCAGGTCATGACCTCAGGGTCCTGGGATCGAGGCCTGCGTCGGGCTCTCTGCTCAGCGGGGAGCCTGCTTCCTCCTCTCTCTCTGCCTGCCTCTCTGCCTACTTGTGATCTCTCTGTCAAATAAATAAAATCTTAAAAAAAAAAAAAAAAAAAAAAAGTCACACAGTGCATGCCACCCGGCCACCAGCCCCAGGGCTGCAGCCTTAGGGGGCTGGCCGCGGGGGTCCCATCACGGGCCTGCAGGCTGGGGCAACTGGCAGGCTCACCCAGAGCCTCTCTTAGGGGCTCGAGGAACCACGGCAGACACCTCTGCTTCAGAGTGGTAGATGCAGGAGAGCTGAAACTCAACACTGTCGGGCGGCCCCCTCCGAAAGCCGACAGGACCCTCTGACCCGTCTCCCTAGTCAGTTAGAACAGCACAACTGAGGGGGGCCCTGGTTTCCCCATTAAGTGCTTCCAGCACTTTCACATAAGCCCGAGGCGTGGCAAGCTGGAGTCCCACAGCAGGCGGGGCAGGTTCTCAGAGGCCCTCTGTACGCATGGCTGAAGATACAAATAATACATGTGAAAACCCAAATACTAATTATGCTGCCGACAAGTGGAAAGCCAGACACAGACCCCGTCCTCGCCCGGTGGTCCCTGGAGCGCAGCACATGTGCCGGGCCTGTTGCGAGGCCTGTGGGAGACCTTCCCATCTGGGAAGAGGCCCCACACCTCCAGGCAGGAACAAAGAGGGTTCTGCACCCTGAGCTATTAGACCCATGGGCAGGGGCAGGGACGGAGGGCAGATGTGCCAAACCAAATGGCCCAGGCTTCATCCAGTTCCACGATTTCCGTGAACGATCTGCCACCACTTCATGTCCCCCTGCTCAGGGCTTTCACCCACTTCCCAGGGGGCTGGGGTTGACTCCAGAGACCAAAGGTAATGACCAGCTGTTTCTGGTTGTGGAGGCACTGGGTGACCTTCAGCTACGGATTTCACCCAGCCAGACTGAGGGACAAGCAGTTAGGACCAAAGCCGTCCTCCTCCTGCTCCTGCCAGGCACCACGGCTGAGCCTGGACTCCCCATGACCACCCCAGGTTTCAGTGATTCACTGAAAGGTTCCCAGGATTCAGCAAGGACTCTTGCCACCAGGAGTTATTCCAGTGGAAGGAGACCAGGTAGAAGCAGCCAAAAGAAAGGCACGAGGGAGAAGTCCCGAGGAAACCAGACACGAGTTTGTGAGAGTGTGTGACACTCTTCCAGGGCTCGCTCACCATGTGCTTCATTCCCCCAGCCAGTGTGAGGCCCTGTCTACAGGGACGCATAGGGACTCGGCGACCAGAGTTCTTACTACTACAGCGCCCTCCACCTAGCACATAGAATTCCAGGCTCCCGGGAGGGAAGCAGGAGGTCAGCACAAACCAGTGTTTGTGCCAAGAGTTTAAGCATCATGAACCATTCTTGTCGAGGAAGGGTAGGAACCCTCCGGAGAGCCTAGTTCCTGGGCACCAGCCAAGGTCAGTGCTACCAGGGCAGGAGTCCCACACCAGCTACTTGAGCTCTCTCCTGCGCAAGGGCAAACCCAGTGTCATCGGCGCACAGTCCTACCCCTAGCTGGTCAGGCTCCCCTGCTCTCCCTGCCTCGGTGTGTCCCTCCCAGCATCTCCCAAACTTTGTGCAAGCACTTTGTTTGCTCCCTTCTTCCTGTGTGCACCTGCACCTCCTTCAAGCCCTGGGAGAATCTGAGCCCCACAACTGCAGGGGCTGTTCCTGACCCACTCCCCATCACGCCCCATGCTCAGAGCATGGAGAATTCTCAATGTTTGTGCATTAAGGTTGTAAGTACTTGCCTGTCACCACAGATGGGAATTACTTCACTCCATTTGAGACAGGATTTACTAGCGGTCGCCTGGCAGGCACAGCAGAGCCCTACCCAAAACGCACAGCCATCCCCTGGGGCCGGGGACACACGGGCTGCTACTTCACCCTGCCTGCACCCAAACCACGCTGCATCTGCAGAACATAAGGCATCCACACGATAACAACCGCAAAACAAGAACAATCCCATCCTCCTGACAGCTCAAAGGTCACCAAGTGGACATGATGAGTCAGTGCGAGAGAAGCCTTGTGAGCCCCCCCTCGACCCTAAGAGCAGGGCTACCTCCTCAACAGATAAGGAATCAGAGGCTCAGAGAGCTCACTTACTTGCCCAGAGCCAGTGAGCGAGTAGGCCTGAAGAGAGAATGAAGTCCAGGCCCTTTCAAGGCCCAGCTCCTCCCGACTCTGCAGCTGGCTGGACGGTGGTGGACCTGAGACTTCTCCTGGGCGTCCCCACCTCCTGTGTGAGCAGCCCCTCCACTCCCACCATTGCCTACCTGCTGCCTCTGCTTCTGCTGCCCCCCCTCACCAGAAAAGCTCCCACTGCCTTCTGCAATTCCTACCAGGACAGACATGCTGAAATCCCCCAGGCCCAATGCTGACGTCCAACCAAGCTGGGGGGACCTGAGGGGCGCAAGGTCTGGGAAGGCAGCCGGAAACATTCCAGGACTCCCAAAACCACGGCGACGAGCCTCCTTCACGCATGAGTAAGGATACCCTGCCCTTCAAGGGTCAGTGTTGCCCAAATGTCAAATGACAGAGGCACAGAGAATGGGAGGAAGAGGCAGAAATAACTGCAACCCTAGCATGGCCCCAGAGAGGGGAGAAAAGGCAGCGAGCAGAGGGCAAGCCCATTCACCAAGCACCCTCCCTGCTCCCGGAGAGGCTCACGGGTTTCTGGACTGCCACAGGGACGCCAGCCTTGTTTCATTCTGTAAACTTCTTCCAGACAAGAAGGGCTGATTGGAAAAGCTAATTAAATCTTTTGAAGATTATCTCAGACCCGAAGCAAGGGAAGAACACAAAATGCCTTCCCGCCCTGCTCCTCCACCCCCCTCAGACTCTGGCCTTCATTAAGCTTTGATTTCAATCAATTGCACACCCACTAAAATTAACTTATAAGGCCAATAAATTGCAACCGCATGTTTGAAGGTATTATGTGCTGCAAGCCCAGAGCCAAGGATTGCAGAGCACGGGGCAAGATGTCTGGCGCAGATGGGAGTAATCATCTCCGGACGAAAGCAGTGCCAGCCCCTTCAGTTAGAACATCTGGCCTTGGCAGAATCCAGGCCGACAGAGGCAAGCAACAGTGAGACCCTATGTGAAAGCCAGAGCTGGGAAGGTTTCCGTGGGAACCCAAAAAATCAAAGCAGTGATCCTGGGGTTCACAGCAGCCAACTGGTAGCTCACGCCACAAGTGCGAGGTCTCCAGCTGCAGCAAGCACCCACCCGACCTCAAAGACCCCTCTGCGGAGTCTCTCCCCAGAAAGACGCATTATGCAGATCAAGTGATGGCATTCTGTGACTGATGAGCTACTGCAGGCTTGCGCTGAAAGACAGTCGACTTTGCCAAGAAAGAACATGAAGCGACCCCATGAGCCATCCACCCGAGAGCCTGCCCTTTCTGCACTGCCCAGGTGTGGTGGATGTTTCAGTGACATTCCCTGGACCGAGCTGCGCCCATGCTCAGAGGTAGAAAACCACACTGGAGCATGCCAGAGAAGAATCAAGTAGCCTGGGTGTTGGTGACCAGGGTGGAGGGCTTGAGGATGGGCCGTGAGCAATGAGCATGGCCTGAGAGTGGAGCCCAGCCCACCAGCCCACAGAACAGGCTTGGCGGCCCTGAGCACGCGCAGCAAATGGGACTGTTTGAACCTAAAACCAGGATGGCTCGGGTGGTGCAATCAACAGCTGCTGGGTAGTTAAAACTGCCACTACAGGCCCTTTCTGCCACTGGTTATGGCAAAAAAGGACATCTATAAACGTAGTGGGGACTCAGGGGAGAACACAGTGAGGGAGCTGTGGAGAGTCAGGCAAGCAGGGACCTCACTGACTTCCAGGGGGCCCCGACTCGCCTCCTGCCCACACCACAAAGGGAGGCACATTTATTCCGCAATGGGGGAAAGGCGTGAAGGCAGGGGAGGGGGCGCCACACCCCCACGGGAGTGACAAGTGGAGGGTCTGCGGGTCCACCCATCCCTGGCTCCAGCTCCCTCCCTGTGACCATTCTGATCAGCTCCTGTGCAGAGAGAGGGAGCACGCCCTCTCTGGAAAAGCCTGGGCAGCTCTAGATCCCCAGCCTAGATCATGTTCCAGTTCTAGTCTCCGGCAGTCATCCTCCCAAGGAGAATATCAGCAGTAGGAACAAGGTTAATGGGTCCCCAACAAGCAGGAGGACAAAGGTCAGGATGACAAAGTACCTACAAAGCCAGTCTGAAGGCATAAGCCAGTAGGGGTGGCGGTGGGGACGGGAGGCTGGAAAGAGCACTTCAGGCTTTTTGGAGGGATGGGGTAGGAGGAGTGTGTGTGTGGGAATCTCCAGACCTTCAGATCATGAAGCAAATCTCTGAGCCAAATTCAGTGCTCTTCCCAGCACAGCGAGGGTCCTTCCTACCAGCAGTCCACACAGCCAGACGCTCTCAGAAGCAGTCACCGCAGGAGAATTTGAGCCTAGAGGTCGGAGCCGGGCAGCTTCAGTCACGTGAGAGGGTTAGTTGTCAAGAAGTCGAGCACAAGGCCAGCCCAGTCCTAACTCTGTGACCCGTCGGGATTGAAGAAATCGGAAACATCTGGGGTCATCAGAATCAAAGACCCGGTCAGCACTGGGGATAGGTCTCCTCTGCACATTCCTCAACCCCCATGGGGTGCATGCAAGCCAAGCTCTGGTCTGGAACAGGGCACCCTGGAGACGGCAGCCTTGCTCATGTCATCCTCCTGGACACAACGGCGTGCCTGTTCTGTGCTCATGGCAGCAGCACTCCCTCTTCTTCCCGAGGCTCGGGCATCTCCCACCGGGCCTCTCCCACCGGGCCTGGGACGCAGGCCACCGTGCCGGCTGCTCCTGCTGCCGCTCCCAATCAGCAGAGCGAGCAGACGTGAGGCGGTGTTGGGGGAGAACGCCTCCCCTCAGAGCAGCCTTTGCCAATGACAGAGGACAGGCGGAAGGAGAGCTCTGTGGCTTCATTCCCTGGGGGTGACAACAAATGAGTCTTCCCACAGAAATTGAATGTGCCCGTCTTTGTTGTTCTTTTTGAAGATTTTATTTTTGAGTAATCCCGCACCCAATGTGGGGCTCAAACTCACAACCTGGAGATCCGGAGTCCCGTGCTCCACCCACTGAGCCAGCCAGGCACCCCTAGAATGCATCTTTCTGATGGGAAGGGGCAGAGAGGAAGGATAAAGGGGAGGCATGACCTACTGCCTGTTCATCCTATGGAATAAGCCGCTCACCAGAACACCAGGTAACCACTGGCCTATGCTCAAGGCAGAGACACGGCCTCCTGGCCCCTGGCTGACTTCCCTCTGCTCCAGAACCACAGGAACAAGAAGAGCTCGTGTCCTGGGCCCTGTACCACGGTCACCAATGTGGCCACCACCAACTCAGGGCATCTGAGAATGAGAATTTCTGGAGGTGAGCAATAAAAAAAAAAGGATTTGTTTTCATAATTTTTAGCCCCAAATGGGTCTCACTTTAACTCATCATGTGATCCAGAAGGGAAAATGTTCCACACACAAAGTCTCAGGAGAGAATGTCGTCGGTCCTCTGATAACAGTGGGTGGATTGAAACAGGACCCTGGGTCCCCAGTGACGGCTCTAGCCACCACTCCTGTGGTGGCCTGTACTTGCTGTCACGTGGGGAGACATGGCCCACCCTGCACTCTAACACCCAGAGGGCCTAAACTCTCCGTCCCCGACTAGCAGCAGCGCACTGATGATGCTGGGGACAGAAGGGCATCCTCTGGGCCACGTTCCATGCCTACAAACTGCCACAGCACCTGAGGCTCTGGGCCTGTCGGCTGCTCCCAAGCCCCTGGCAGGTCAACTCCGTATGAGAGTGAGAAGGGAGCACAGGCTCACAGATCTGCACTGCTGCCAAAGTGGACATCTGCCCAGGAAGGGAAGTCTTTCCAGGAGGTGCCCTAAGGAGATACACCGAGGCACGGATCCCAGGCCTCCGCAGACCCGAGCTGTGCGACCACCCTGAGGAGAGATGCACACCCTGGCCAGCCAAGGCCTCACAGAAGGGACATGCCTGACAATGACCAAGCATCACTGTATAAGCAAACCAGTAAGGCAGGAAGGGGAAAGTGAGAAGCCAAAGACGAGAGCTGGGCTCCTGCCCAGGGCTGACCCAAGAGGCCAGTACAAAGGCCACAAGTCCGAATCGCTTCATTCAGGAGTCACAACTCAAACCCTTACGTGCAAAAGAAACCACTCGCACTCTGACCCTGGGAGAACCCAAGAAGGGTCCGCACAAGCAGTCTTGACGGAGTGCTCCTTCCTGGCCCCCTCCTGGCATCTCCAGCTCCTCACCTAGCTCCAAGCTCATGTCCTGGAGAGGCCATCCCAACTGCTCCACTTAAAGCAGCGAGTCAGTCCCCATCCTACCACCCACAGTGGCAACGGCTCACGCGGGGACACTCCAGAAGGCGGGGATGTGCTGTGCCATGTTCAAGGCTGCACCCCCGGTACTCGCTGGGCACTTTCAGTGCGGGTCAAGTAAACGAAGATTCTGGACTTTGGAGATGGATGAGGACAGCTTTACATCCCAGGTCCACCACTCACTGGCTGTGTGAGCTTGGGTAAGGTACTTCAGCTCTCTGAACCTGTCCCCTCCCCTGCGGACGGGGTCGATCCTGGCACACGGGCTGCCCCGGAGACGACACGGAGTAAGCAGAGCCACAAGGCCATGAGCACAGTGCTGACAAAGGTATGGGCTGGGAGCCACTAGATCGTCGCTGCCCTTTCGTTGTCAATCCTACCACTGCAGTATGAGACGGATCCCACTCGGGAGCTCTGCTGTGAGCACGGGACTGGCTTCAACGGCCAGGGGAAAGGGACAGAAAAACCCACCACAAGCGAAAGACAGGACAGAGATGCGTCCACGCCAGCCTCCCCACACAGGCAGCTGGTCTCCGACAACATGGTTCTGGACATGACAGCTCTTTTGACACGATGACTTACTTTAACTGGAAGATGGGTAATGTGTGGGAACTCGAGGCAAACACGGACCCAAATCCTAGCTCTTCGTCTCTGTGTCCTACTGCTGTCATTTAGCAATGGGAGCCTGCAGTCTCCTCACCTGGAAGGAAGGGGCAGCCCTCTTCCCCGAGGCTCCTGCAGGGATGAGAGGTGACATCCAGACACTCCTGGCACGCAATGGGTACCCAAGCTAAAGCTGAACCACACGGCAGTGCACTCAGGGCCGACAGAAATGTGGGGGGCCACCTGATCGTGCTTCCTTAGAGCCGGGCTTCCATATCTCATCCATGTGCTTCAGCGTCATGGGCTTTTCTGCCTGTGTGTCAGGCTGAGAAGTGTCACTTTTCATCCCAAGCCAGCTTGATGAAGTGTGTTCTACCAAATCTGCTATGAGCTGGAAAAACATTCTAATTGTCTGCAAAACAGGAGTCTGAACCCCCACACCACAGGTGCCCTACCAGCTCCTGGACAATGGTCCCAGCTCAGATGCTTTGCTTCTCCTATTTCCACTTTCCTGCCTAGATCCTAGGTTCGGGCTGGCAAACGGCAGCCCCAGGGCCAAAACCACCCCCTTCATGGCTTGAGAGGTTGGTTTTTGCAGTTTTATTTTCTGGGGGGTGGGAGGTGGGGGTTACATTTCTTGAGGATAATACAATTAAACAAGAAAACACTGAGAGTAAATGACTGAGACTTCTATGACCCACGAAGCCTAAACTTTTAGCTGCCACCTGGCCCCTCCCAGAAGCGTGTGTGGGGCCCTCCCTGAAATGGGCGAGGCCGTACAGTGGCAGCGCTGCGTCTTTTACTGTCGCGCTCTATTTTCAGCGCGACACTGACTTTACCATGAGAGTCTACGGGTTTAGGAAAAAGTGCTTCAAGGGCTAACCTTCTCCAGAGCCCTTCCTTGCAGAGTGTGTGAACAAGTGGCCGCTCTTTCTGGTGATGTGGTGGGCAGCAGGACCGGACGGAAGCAGAAAAGAGAGGTGGGGAACGAAACAGATCCAGCAAAAACACTTTCCAAGACAGGGCTAAGGCCCCAAAGACCTCTGGAGTCAGTGACACGGGGGCTCAGACAGGGACAGGGGCCTCTGAGTCTCAGGTACAGCCAGCTGGGGCATGCAGGGCGGTAACAACAAGGGATCTCTGGAGACAGACAGGCCTGATTCCTGGCTCTGCCTCTTGCTTCAGACAAATGCCTCAATCTTTCTGAGCCTTCATTTTTCCATCTGAGCAATGGGGGCTAAAGTAGTTATGGTGTTTCTGAGGCTGTGAGACGACGTGCAGAGAGTGTGGGGCCCCACTGGTTCTAGAAGCACCATGTGGGGCCCACGTGGGAGGCCTGTGCATAGCAGCGCTCCACTGCCGAGGCCCCTGAAAACTGACCCGGTCACCAGGAAGTGCCTAGCAATTTTGCCATCAGGGTTCAGTTTGAATTCACGGGGTGAGCCAGGTGACAGGCTCAAGGAAGGCTGCTTGGCCTGCACACACTCTCCTTTGTGATTTACTCATCAAAGCCGCGAGAGCTGGCTGGGAAGGGAGGGAGTCACTTACAGGTCTCGATACTGGTCAAAGGCGTTGTTGGCTTCCACCTCCAGCTTCCTCAGCCGAGCAGAAGGCATGGCCCCGTCTTCCAAAGGAGGGTCGTACTTGTTACTCCATGGTGACCTGGAGGGGAGGAAGGAGAAGGAAATAACACGGGTCATTCCAGGGGACACAGCCTGTGAGCTGTGAGCCAAAGCCCCGGCTGCCCAACATTTAAGAGGTACAGCTACTACCCACAGCGAAGACGTTTCCAGGGCCTGCAACAAACACGGCTTTCTTGAGGTTTGCCAAGCAGGGCTCAGGGGTGGATAGGTCTGGGCATGAACCTCGAGCGCCACCTCTCACCAGCTGTGGACTTCCAGTGAGTGTCTTGACTTCTTGAGGCCTGCCTCCCCCAGTGTGTTAAATGAGGCCACTGTTTGCTACCCACAGGGCTGTTGTGAGGAGGGAAGGAGAAAACATACCAGGTGCCCAGACCCGAGCTGGGCATGTACTGTCAACGATGTGACAGCTTCTCACCCTTCTTCTAATTTCCCTGTTTTAACCATCGGCTCAATCAATAGATGCCCTCCTCGCCTCCCTGACTGGCCGGCAGCTCTGGATAAACGCCGACCCTGAAAACCTTCCTGCAGGGCAAAGGACTAAGAGAGCTGTTGGTCACAGAGGCAGGCAGGTAACTGCTGATGACACCCGAGAAAGCCTGAGAAAATAGGGGTCCTGTTCTCCACACGAACAGGAAAGCCTTCCCATCTGAAACCACGGGCAAATAAATACAAAGCCTGCTAAGTCTGGGGTGCCTGGGTGGCTCAATCAGTTGGGTGTCTGACTCTTGGTTTTGGCTCCGGTCGTGATCTCAGGATTGTGAGATCAAGCCCCGGGAAGGGGTCTGTGTTCGGTAGAGTGTCTGCTTGAGGGTTTCTCTCTCTCTCTGCCCCACCCACTTGCATGCCTGTGCACATACACATTCTCAACAAATAAATGAAATCTTTAAAAAAGAAAGACTCCTAAGTAAGAGAACCAGCCTCTCGTTTTCCAGCCCAAAGACTTGCTGCATTAAAAAAAACCATATTTTGCCACATCAGGAAAGCATTTAATGACAAAGCGTACTGGAAGGGGGGTTCGAGGGGAAGTATATACTCATTAATTCCTGCAGGTGGAGTTCAGAGAAAGAACGAGAAGGAGAAGGTGAGAGGAAAGGAGGGCGATGGAGCGCCACTGGTGTGGACAAAGTCCTTCCCACTCCTGGAGGGCGTGAAACTCCTCGACATCACGCCTTTCCCATTTCCGCTGCTGACAAGCAACCTTTGCCTCACAGAAGGCTCAAAACAGCCCTTTCAATTTGGAAGTAATGTTATGGAAAAAGGGATCACCATCTTCAGAACTTCAGTTTTAAAGAATTCTGTGCACAAGCACCATTCTTCTAGGGAAGAGTGCCCCCACTCTGGCACCTACATCAGCAACTGACGAGTACGGAACCGCTCCCCAGAGCTGCCTCCACACAAGGTCCCCAGCTCTCTCACCTGCTGGGAAGGAGTCAGGGCGCCTGGTTCCCAAAAGGGGCTCCAGGCAGCAGTGGCCCTGACTACTCTGAAGCCCAAGGAGCTTTGGAAACCTTTCTTTCCAAGCCAACCATTCCACCCCACCATTCTTCTCACTTGATACAGAGACCTGACAAGAATGGGGTACAATGCCCCTTCTGCCCCATGACCAGCGGCCGGCTCTGTGATCACCCTGGACTGGGAACGTGGCACGGGAAAGAGGCACAGAACCCATCTGGCTTAGGGGACTGGGCACCCTCACACCCTCACCAAGGGGCCTCTCCCTTCCAGAGTACGGCTGATGTGTCTGTTCTGTTAGAACCCATCTTCCTCAATCCCCCAACCTGTGCTGCCTCAGAGAACTTTCTTCCAGGACAGACATGTCATATATTGGCATTGTCCAAAAGCAGCCACTAGCTTCAGGAGGCCACCGAGTATCTGAGATGTGGCTAGTGCACCCAAGGAGCTGTATTTTTAATTTTATTATATTTGAATTACTGCAGACAACCAATCGTGGAAAAGATGTTCTAAGAGGGCCAGTCTTTCCTGTCCTGATCTCCACAGTTTGCTCAGTACCTAGAACACAGCTTGGCATTCAACCACACGCTCATTTAAGAGAGCTTTAGAAGGGTGAATAAATCCTTGCCCCTCCCCCAGAAGCTCCCTGGCCCCTCACTCTCACATACGAATGCAGATTCTGCAGCTGCCTCGCCCTTCCCTTCCCTAGGCTGCAAAAGCCTGTGAGGAAGGCCCCTGCACTGTCTGCCCCCCGCCCCAGCGCCAACCACAGAGCTCCTGGGCAGCGAGCTGTGGTGATGGGCCAAAGCCTTACGGCACGGGGTGGGAAATAAAGACCTGAGGGGATTCTGCTGGTGGTCTTCCAAACCAACAGAGAAGGAGCCACCTTCTGCTTTTTCTGAGGGGCACCTAAGCACTTAAAAACAACTACAAAGGCCTCCCAGCAAATCCCGAGACAAAGATTCAGTGGAAGGGTGTCGTCCCCAACACTACGGATTTGTACCCTAAGCTTGGGACCTGCACTTGCCAGAGGCTAGTGGAAGAGACTCCAAGGCCACTCTCCCCGCTGCGCCCCCTTCAGGACTTCTCACCATACCCCCCAGGTCTCACCTTCGTTCCCCCAGTTTCACAGCCTTCACCTTCCTGTGGCCCAGAAGACCCTCTCCAACTGGCTTTCATTTATAGGCGACCTGATTAGACACAAGAGCCCATCTCTCTTCTCTTGTAGAACAGGGGCCTGGAATTTTCCAGAAGCCTGTAACTCACATTTCTCCTGGCTCACAGACGACAGCCAGTGAAGCTGTCAGTCCTGGAGCCGGGGTAATTGTAGCTGGGAGAAAAAAATCATAACATTACCCAGAATATTCTGAGTGGAAGGGGCACTCAGAACACATTTAAGAGCTTAAATGGAGGCCATTTGAAAAAAGACAGATGGACAGGAACGGTTAGATTTCAAAAGTCAGGCCTTTCATTTCCCTCCGAGAATGCTTTTTGTTTGAGCTAACAGGTTTCAAACAGTGCTGCTGGCAACAGTCACGCCATAAGGATCTTATTTAAGCAAACGATCAAACACAGTTAGGATGGAAATGTGTGCAGAGAATCAGAAGACCTTGAAGTTTTATACTGAGAAGGGGAAAAAGGAAAGAACAGTCCTGTGCCCTGACACCCTGGGCTCCTCTTTGGCTGAGGTCCCCCCAGGCCCCTTGGCGGGGCCCCAGGAATGCGGGAGTCGGCGGGGCGACCTGGAGGCGCTGCAGGCACTAAGTCCGGCCCAGGCACACATACTGGATATGAAAATAATTCCGGCTGCCCACAGGCTGCCAGGGAGCAGCTGCCATACACAGCGAACCAGAGTTTTCAGGTGGAAACAAGAAATACAATGACGACGTTGAGTGAGCAAGATTCAGCTCAAGGGTCACCTCTCCCAGGAAGCTGTCTCTCAACCCTGTGCCTGGAGGGGCCAGCTGTCCCTTGGTGTATGTCGCCTGGCCTATCAGACCACTTAGGGCCACCACAGACCTCTCTCCAGCAAGGACTAGACCTGGAGCTATGCCCACAACCCACAGTGACTGCCCTTCCAGGTGGAACCCGATCTACCCCAGGGCTGCCTCAACACCTCCATGACGGGCCAGGGCGGGGAGTCCAACCACGTGTCCACCTCATCCCATCCTTGCTCCTGGCACTTGGGGCTACCCACAGCCTGTTGGACATCTCAGGCTCACAACGTCCCAGACCAGCTCCTCCCACAGTGGTCCCTGCCTTCTAGCTGCTCATGCCAGAAGCCTTGCAGTCGCCCTCCACCCCCATCCAAGCATGCATGCCAGTGGCTCAGACAGGACCTCAAGTCTGATGACAGCTTGCCATCACCACTCAGGTTCTCTGGTCTGCATTAGGCCTAAGTCTACTCTTGACCTAACTTCCATTTGAGGCGGGCAAAGGGACATGATCATGAAACATCTGTCCAGTCTCTCTGAAAAATCAGTACTAATGAAATCTCTGTAATTCACACCAAGTTCCGTGCCCTTCAGCACTGGGTGTGCGTCAATTCTTGTAACGCCCGGTGACCCTGTGCTGCACCCCGCAAGACCTGGCACAATCAGCCCTGCTGTGCCCTCTGATCTCACCTCCTCTCCGGCATCCCTGCCAAGCCTGAGCCGGACCAGGGCTTTACACCTGGAAGACTCTTCTCCAAGACTGCGCATGACCCGACTTCCCCACCTTCAAGTCCCATTTCACCTGTTACCACTAACGGAAGTGCCTTCACTGACTTTCCATTGCGCCTCTCCTTCCCCTTGTCCTTTTTGATTTTCTTGACTCACTTCTCCCAGGCTCTGCCACTTCTGCATTTGCTGGTGACTTGGCTTCCTCACTGGGTTTGCAGGTGCACAGAAGAGGGACTGAGACCAGTGCCCCGCACATCAGGACACACAGAGGTGTTACCACGCATTCTGCCAGAAGAATGAATGCTCGTATTTCCAGGTGACATGTGAGGAAACCAAAGACCAGAGACCACAAGTAACTTGTCAAAGGCCTCGTTGCCTCAGGGAGAGGGCAGTGCTGATATGGAGCTGACTCTGCTGACTTCCCTGCTTCCATCCCTCAGACTCTGCCCGCAACCCCTAAGAACACTAAGCTGGACCTTAAAGCTCTGTGGCCTCTAAATTAGAAACCTAAAGCAGATTGCACTCCTCCACCATCCTCCAAGGCACTGACCTCAACAATCCATCATAAAAATGCAGGAGAGTTTAGGGATTCCCTATCGTTTTTAACAGGAAGAATGCTTGGATACCCTTAAAAACCTAGCTCACATATCATCTCCTTCAGCAAATTTTCCTAGGGTTTCCCCAGCCTCTTCCATGCTCTCCTCCGATTCTGAATAAGCCTGGCCCTGGCTACATGAATCACCACACACGGTCACCGGCCGCGAGGAGCATGTCCTGGTCTAGCGCAGGGACCACTCAGCCCAGGGGCCGATGGCAGCCTTGTCATCTAGAGTTCTCAGCATGGCGACAGGAAGAGAAAGGAGAGTCCCATGTTTGTTGGACAAAGCTTCATTCAAACGTCCCTCGCCGACACAGGCTGTCCTCATGCTCAAGATCCCCATGCCAGGCACATCCTACACCTCGCAACCCCAGCAGGGCTTCACCAACCTCTGTGCTGTAATGAGGGCCTTCTTCTGCTAGCCTAGAGGCTCTGCCGGGGCAGGGGCCCTTCGTTCCTTGCTGAGTCCCCAATGCTGACAGGAGGCCCTCCACAAACATCTACCAGTTGACTGGATGGAAAAGTTGACTGGATGACATGAGGGACGGAAAGAGGGAGGGAAGAGAGAGAGGATGAGGGCTGTGTGGCACTCACCTGTAGGAGTCCCCGTCTCTGTTGTAGTCACACAGAAGGTAATCCTTACCCACCACCTTGTCTCTGGCGATTTTCAGGGGCTGGTCTACGGAAGACAGGAGATCTTCGCACAGACTGGGGACCTGGCGGAAAGAAAGGAAAAGGCAGAACCGGGGGTTAGAACAACACGTCTGACCCAGGCTGGCTAATGGCAATGAGAACCCCATCGTGGTCAGCACACTGAACATCTGGCCCTTGGTACTCTGCCAGAATCACGGGTCTGTTCTCCTCAGACATGTGTCCGCCACCAACTGTGTCCCTCCATAACGAAATCTGTTCTTGAATTACGGCAGAGCGTGATTCCCAACACAGCCTTCCTTCCAAATCTGTGTGCAGCTTTTAATTACCTGGTCGCCAGGGTGGTCCCATACAGTTAAGTATGTATGTGCCTGGTATTGGTCTCTGGTGGGCAAAGTACAAGCTCAAGTCCTGAGAAGAAGGTAAACATTTGAAATACATAGGAATCCAAAGAACTCTGTGAATAACCCGTCCGTGCTGGAGAACTCCCACAGGCTCCCATGATGGGTGGAGTTTCCAGTATTTTCCAGGCCCCTGGCCAACCATTACCAGGCTGGCTCGCTGAGTTGACCCTACCTGCCACAAAGGTACGTTCATACCAGCTGGGCACAGCTCTGAGCTCCAGCTGGCTTATCTCAGGTGGACCCACGTGGAGCCAGGTCACTGAGGAGGAGGGTGGCCCCGGGGCCTAGGCCAGACAGGGCTGACTCCCAGGGCAGATCCCACTGAACTGGACACAAGGCTCCACCAGTAACCAGGCTGCTGGCCACAGCCTCCTCCTCCCAATTCAAACATCCATTTCCACCAAAATATTCCAGGAAGGGATGGCAGCACTTTCAGAAACAGATTCCTTTGGGCTTGAGTCACTTCCACACTGTATTTTCAATGTGCTGACTTACTCGTTTCATGGCCTTGGGTTTATGGAGGCCCCACCATATCGTTTCCCAGGCCACTGGCTGCCAACTGCACCAACAGCCCTTCCAAATGGAAAAGTTAACTCATATGGCAAAGACACCCAGAAGAGCCTCGCAGCAGGGGGGCAGACGGCTACAGCAGTTCCTATGTTCCTCCTGAAGACCCTAACCTCCTCCAAAAGGTGGGGGCAGGGGGACTGTCACCTCCTAGACCACCTGGCCTCCACGGTTTTCTCTGGGTCCCTCTGCCGAGCCCCAAGGTGCTTCAGAGAAGCTCCTCAGGCCCCAGCTGGCCCTCCTGGAGGATGGAGACCTTATCCCGCAGGAGCTTTGGCCTCACTGAGATAACCTGTTCCCTCTACACGGACCAGTGCAGGTCATCTGGCCCCGTAAGAGATGTGTGCCACTAACTCCCACACACAACCTGCGACGCCTGCCCACATCCCCTTCGTCCAAACATACCCACTCACACGGCTATTTTTTTTTTTTTTTTTTTTTTGATTTTATTTATTTGACAGCGAGAAACACAGCGAGAGAGGGAACACAAGCAGGGGGAGTGAGAGAGGGAGAAGCAGGCTTCCCGCCGAGCAGGGAGCCCGATGTGGGACTCGATCCCGGGTCTCCGGGATCATGACCTGAGCCGAAGGCAGTCGCTTAACCAACTGAGCCACCCAGGCGTCCCAATTTTTTTTTTTTTTTTTTTGAGATTTTATTTTTAAATAATCGCTACAGCAAACATGGGGCTCAAGCTTACCTGGCATCAGGAGTTGCTTACACCACTGACTGGGCCAACCAGGCGCCGCCAAACGATTTAGGGTGATTTTCAAAGTTAGTTTTGGTGATGAGCACATCAATGTCTCTACCATTTCCAAGCACCTGCTGCATTACCACCCATGATGCTGGGTCCTTATGTATGGCGTCTACGAGAGAGTTCACGCTCACTGGGTGAAGTGGGCACATACTATGCCCATTTTACAGACTGTACACAGCTCAGCTGCAGCGTTACACTGCCCAAGGCCCACACAGGAAGCAAACAGTAGAGGCTGAAATCCCCCTCTCTGACACTAACTCTAAGAGACAGCAAAGAGAAAGGACAGTGAATGCCAAGAGCCCTGCGGTAGCAAAGAACCCCGTCCCATTCAAGGTGGCAAATAACCTCCCTACTCAGCAACCGATGGCCACAGAGCCTGGTAGAAAGTACCGGCCAAGTCAAGGAAGACTTTAACAGCTCCCACTCCACCGGAAGTAGTCCTGCTTTCCTGCTGCAGGCCCCAGCGAAATGGCCCCAAGTGCCTCTGCGCCGGCCTGCCAGACCAGCCCTTTCCCAAAGCAGCATCATTCATTCTCTTGGGCTGCTGCCTTAGCTTACCTGTTGGGCCCTGACTTCTGCCTAAAACCCTTTTCTTTATTTCTTTTTTTTTTAGATTTTATTTATTTATTTGACAGAGAGAGATCACAAGTAGGCAGAGAGGCAGGCAGAGACAGAGGAGGAAGCAGGCTCCCTGCTGAGCAGAGAGCCCGCAGGCCTCAATCCCAGGACCCTGAGATCATGACCTGAGCCGAAGGCAGAGGCATTAACTCACTGAGCCACCCAGGCGCCCTAGAATCCTTTTCTAACCAGTTGGGGCCCTGGCACTATCGGCTTCATTTCCATATCTGTCAAGTAAGGGTAACAAAACCCACTCATTGTGATTTGGGGAAATCACACACGACCATACATTTAGCATTCAGTCTAGCACCTGGTGGGGGGGGGATACATGCCCGCTAGTAACAGACAATGACGTGCCCACCCTCCCTCCTTTGTACTCAGTATCATCTGCTGTCTGTGATTCTTTTTTTTTTTTTTAAGATTTTATTTATTTATTTGACAGAAACACAGCTAGCAAGGGAACACAAGCAGCGGGAGGGAGAGAGCGAGAAAGCAGGCTTCCCACCGAGCAGAGAGCCCGATATGGATTGGATCCCAGGACTCGGGGATCATGACCTGAGCCGAAGGCAGATGCTTAATGACTGAGCCCCCCAGGTGCCCCTGTCTGTGATTCTTCGATGGCTATGTCGGAGTGTAGACTCTGCCAGCATGGGGACTTCGATCCCGTTCATGGCGGCATCCCCAGGGCCTATGGTCATCGTGCGTGACGCACAGTGAGTGCTCTGTGTACGTGCGTGGGATGGAGGAATTTTACAATGTGCAGCCTCCCAAACACCAATCAGCTTTGTTTTTAAGTTCATGAGTTGGTGTCCAGTTAAGGATATTTATCAAAAAAGTTAGTCATCAAGAACTGAACTTTGACGGCCACCAGTAACCAAGTTCACTTGTGGATACAACCAGATGTTCTCAAATATGAGTTGCGAGACGTGGTGGAGAAGCCCTAAGACAGAGAGAACTGGCGTTTTAATTCAAGTCCTGCGTTTCTATCGCTATGTGACCCCGAGCAGCACTGCCACGGTGGCGAGACTGGGTTCTAGCCTCTGCACTGGCTATTCAAGCGGCAAACACAGTGAGTGAGCTTCGCTGAGACCGGCGTTTGGTCTGTGACATGGACGTGAAAATACTTTCAGGTAAAGAAAGACTATAATCAAAATGACATAAAACCCTTCATAGAGTTAAATGTACTCATCCTTTATTTGGAGAATGCCTTTTTGGGGGCAGGGTATTAAGATGCCTTTAATTTTATGAAATGATAGGTTTACTTGGTTTTTGTTTTAAAAGTTTGGCAACCCAATGATCTACTCTGCTTCTGTTTTTCTTTCTCCACTCCCCCCACCCCACTTTAAAAAAAAAAAGTTTCTGGCCTGTGAAATAAAAAAATGTGGCAGCCACTTGTCTAGAAAATGGGATCCAGCACTCCCGGACTGTCCGAGTAGATCAGGGTAACTTTCGAGGTCAGTGTCAAGAACCTGAAGAGAGAGATGGGCGCCTGGGTGGCTCAGTGGGTTAATGCCTCTGCCTTCGGCTCAGGTCATGATCTCAGGGTCCTGGAATCAAGCCCCACACTGGGCTCTCTGCTCAGCAGGGAGCCTGCTTCCTCCTCTCTCTCTCTGCCTGCCTCTCTGCCTACTTGAGATCTCTGTCAAATAAATAAAATCTTACAAAAAAAAAAACCCTGAAAAGACTCCACTCCTCCTACTTTATAACTCAAGTTCTTCAAAGCACGAAGCTAAGGCAATGGTGCAACAGGTGAGCCTGTGGCACCAGCTGTCCTCAGAACAGCTCTTGTTCACTGCCCAGCCTATCTTTCCCATTCTGGTCACAAAACTTCTTGATCCCACAAGGTCTGGGTAAAAGCTGACCTCCACTCCATCGCTGCCCAGTTTGGGGCAAGAGCAGCAGGCATGAGGAGAGCACCTGCCCGAGCATCTGAGCCATGGTATTATATGGGCCCCCACATCCAGCCACCCCTGAAGATTTGGGACCGGGCTTTTGAAGTCCATGGCCAGGTACTAACCAACCCCAGACGAACATACACCTAAACTGTCACCACAAAATCACGGCAGGGCGCAGAAAACCACGGAGAACCCCTAAGGTGCAGGACGTGCCCTTCTGTGCAGAGCATCTGGGATGTGATACGGTGGGCTGGTTCTTAACCCAAGCAAGTACAATTTTCGCCTTTTGGGTCAACTTTCAAGTTGGACCATACTTTTGTATGCCATTCCCTTCCATCAGTCCTGTGTCTTTGATGAGACCAAGTGCTCTGGAAGAATCATCTTACTGTCACCAGGGGGACCGAGAAGCGTAGATGACATGGTGTGCCCACAGACTGGTACCACAGCAGCAGCCCGAGGGTGCCCTAATCACGATCCAGCATGGCACCCACCAACCTGTCTTCCTTCCACGCCGTCCCCGCCCCCCCTCCCACCACCACCCTGGCCCGTTCACAGTTCTCTGCACACGCCAGTTAGCACATGTGTTCTTCTGCCTAAAAATATCCTTCCTTATAGGTTTGCTAGAGAGAATACAGGACTGAACAGTTAATTTTTAATTTCAGATACACAACAAATCTCAAATTCCCCGGGATGTATGTTCTGATTTGTTAAACCTGGCAGCTCATCCTCAGTCTTCCCTCAAATTGACGACCTTCAGAACCCAGCGCAAACTCGGACTTCCTTACCAGGATGCCACATTCTCTAAAATTTCTGTAGTAACACAGATGTCAACTGAACCCCAAAAGCTTTGGGGATGGCTGTTCTAATCCTCCCCTCAGCTATCGCTTTACTCCTTCCTCGCTACTTAATACTGAGTCTGAGTGCCGTCTATGAACCCAGAGAGGCAGAGCCCTGTCCCTAGATGGAGCCCAGGAACACGCATGGGGCGGTGGGGGCTCCAGCAGGTCTGCTGACTGATCGGAGATCCTACTATAAACTCAGAATAAAGGCAGTTTATCTCTGCCGTCAATTAGTTACCGGCACTCTCCCCACACCCAACCCCCAAGGCTACACCCACTAAGTCCTGTCAAGTGCTTAGAACAGTGGAAGAAATCACATTAAGTCTCAAGGATCATGAGTTTGCAGAGCAATTTAAATGAAAGGACAGGTCCAAACAAAGCCAAGAGTTCACTCTGGGGTGCACGTGTCATCAGCTTCACTGCTTCTGAGCGAGAGCACGTGGTTGGTGCCCACACCCGAGGGCCGAGGGCCGGATGGTTTCTGTCCAAATCTGAGCCGCTTAACAGCCTTTGTGAGGAATGTTCAGATAACACCAAAGGTGTCAGATCAGTTCAGGCTGTTGGGGAGACTTGACCTTAATTCTAAGTGACTTGGAACAGTAAACAACACTTCACTGGCCAGGGCACGGTCCTGGTGGGGTGGGGTTCAGGGCTCTGCAGGTTCATTTCTCCACTGCCCCAAACTCTTCTGATGCCACACCCCAGGGAGCAGGAAGTACCATGCCCTCTACACCCGAGGACCTGATACCATCACCTGGCTCCCTGGTGCATGGGGTGGGGGTGGGGGGCGGCAGGCTCTGGAGGGCCGAAGGGGACCAGTGAATTGGGACAGGGAGGGAAGAACCCCAGAAGGGATGTCCTGAGCCACAGCCGCAGGTGATCCTTTAATAATAATGAGGGTAAGGATGAGCAGGATGTCACAGCCCGCACCTGGGAGTGCACGCCAGGCCCTGCACTGGGACCTCTGCCTGCATCACCTCCTTTAATCTTCAGAACACCCGTTGATGTCGAAAAGTTAGAGAACCCTATTTTAATTTACTTTTTGAAGATTTTATCATTTGAGAGAGACAGCAGAGCGAGTGAGCGAGCGAGCAAGCACAAGCAGGGTTAGGGGCAGAGAGAGAAGCAAATTTCCCACTGGGCGGGGAGCCTGAGGCAGAGCTCGATCCCAGCACTCTGGGATCATGACCTGAGCCAAAGGCGGACGCTTAACTGCTGAGCCATCCAGGCGCCCCCGAAGAACTTGCCCAAAGTTGCAGTTACTTGCCGCAGGGCTAAGACAGGACATGTGAGATACAGAACAGTTCGGTTATGAAAAAATTACACCCACTCTTGCTGTTGCCCCAAACTGAAGGCTTTTCCTACTATCTAATCCAACAGCGGATCACATGAAAAGAGATACAAATCAGAAGTTTCCGGCCACAAGTGAGGTTCTTGTCTGTGCCACCATGTGGTTCTACTTTGCCTCTTCCCCCTCTCCATTAGTTATTAATGCTGAAAACAATTGTTCAACCAGAAAAAGAAACTTGAGATGAACCCTTAAAAAAGCACAAAAGCCAGACCAATTCAACTTCATGGATAATCCAATCCACGGCACCCCGGTCCTTAAGAAGTGCACCCTTGTACCTGGGTTTCTTTAAAGAAAAACAAAAAAAAAACGGCCAAACGAACACATTCCATCTTTTGATCTGCCCGCTGGCTTGAGGCCAGCCACCAGAGAGATAAGAATCGAAAACAGACCCTGTTCGCTGGGTCGCACGCTTGGATGAGTAATGTTTGTGAAATCACGGCCGGGCTGAGGCCTGGCTGGCCCCACTCCCCCTCCTTGCATTAGAAGCGCCTGCTCCCTGCCGGCCAGGTGTCAGGATGCCAGAGCTCCCCGCATCCGGCAGAGGTCTCTACTTACAGTTGGATTTATTCCTTTTATTTTTTCTAAGGCTACAAACCTTCCCCTTTTTTTCCCTAATAAAAATGAAACGTAAGACCACAGAGAGTGTTTGTAGCAACACACATGCTGGTGTCAGAAGTAATCTACCGTGCGGCATTCTGGCAAACACCAACCCTGAAATCAAACACAAGTTCAAATCCTCGGTTTGCCACTTCCTGGCGTGGCGCACCCTTCCTTAACCTCAGAAATGCGGGCTACAGTACCCACCTCAAAGAGAGATTCATTCTGCTCGGTGCATGCCAGGCCAGGGATGTGCTAGGTGCCAAGGACACAGCAGTGGGCAAGACGGGCACACTTAACCTGCTCTCCGAAAGCACGCTCCAGCCGCTGGGCACAGACAGGGCACAGGGAGTCATCCTGGTGGCGAGGACGGGCCTGTGAGGATTCAGTGGTCTTCGAGGTGGCACAGTGATGACACAGGAAGAAAGGAGAGAGGGGGGAACTGTAATGGAAGCAAGAGCCAGCACAAAGGCTCTGTGGCACCTCTGCCAGGCCAGGCCAGGGAGCCAGCAATGGAAGGGACTGTGCTGTGGGGCTCCCTGCCCACACAGAGCCCTCCAGCCACGCCTGGACCTCAGCAGGGACCCTGTGCCCGTCATCCAGTGAGAAACAGGTGCTGTGCACTTGCTGAACCAAAGGCTAGTGGGTCCTCTACCCCCAACCACACACACACACACACAGGTGGGAGTGTTGTCCCTCCCCCTCATTTCAGATCCAGCCGTCTTCCAATAAAGCTATCACTTGACTCTAAGAATGATATTATTCAAATTAAAGTATAGACCGTGTCCTTCTTTGGATATCTGTAAATTGTTCAGATGTATGATTAATAAGACTAGCATGTGAACGACACATGAAGTGTAAGCAGCAATTCCCTATTTCAGAAACAGGAGGATACGATGTCCCATGTGCGCCACAGGTTCAGGAGGCTGGTGAGCAGACTAGGTATCTGCTCCCAACAGGCAGGCACACAACTGGTGGCTGGGGGCACAGTCCTCAGGGCCGTAATGAAGCTGGCCAACAGGGCAAACACCAGGAAATCACTTGCGATCAACAAATATTTTATTCTGCTTAGAAACAAATTTTTCACATGCCATTAACAACAAAGAACTTTCTGAAGAAACAAGTCCTCTGGCTTCCTTTTCTTAGGCAGGTGCCCCAAACCACCCCACAGATGAATAATAAAGGCGAACTTCCTGAGCTGGGTTTCAGCCATTCATACTCAAGACTCCAAAGTTTTGCCTTCTAGAAGCTCACAGCCTGGAATAAGAGGCCAGAGCAGTTTTCTAAAGGAAGGGTCAGAAAAAAAGGGAAGACAAATTGGAAGGAAAAATTAAAATCGCTATCTGTGAGTCAGCCAGGGGCACACACACAAGGCTCCTGCTGTCCACACGTAATCTTAGGCTTCCCCGAAGGGGATGAACCTGGCACCTGGAGCCTAATTAAATTAACCGTTCCCTGGCCAGGGGCGCGACTCCTCCCTCTGGTGGAGGGAAGTCAAGAGAAGCCAGGGTCCTCCTAACTTGCCTGCTCCTCTTTTTTTTTTTTGACTTTAAATTTATTTTATTTTTTCAGTGTTCCAAGATTCATTGCCCATGCCCCACACCCAGGGCTCCATGCAGTAGGTGCCCTCAGTACCCACCAGCAGGCTCTCCCATCCCCCACCCCCTCCCTCCAAGTCCCTCAGTTTGTTTCTGGGTCCAAAGTCTCTCATGTTTCATTTCTCTCCCTGAATTACCCTACTTCCCATTTCCTTTCCTTCTCCTACTGTCTTCTATATTACCCCTTATGCACCACAAGTAAGTGAAACCATGTGATACTTGCCTGCTCCTCTTAATGAAGGCCTTGTCCCTGAGGAACAGAGCACAATACACAAACACCTTCATGAAGCCAGAGGCTGACGTCACCAGACAGAAGTCGTTGTGGCCTTGGTGCGGACAAGTGCCTGCAGCCTAGGCCCCAGCATCCTGCACTGTCCATCTCGACCCAGGCTGCTGCTCTTCCCCTGGGAACCTAACGACCCCCTCCTCCATGCAGCCCCAAAGCCTCAGAGAGGAGGCAGTTCCCCAGTCTGTGCTCCTCCAGGTCACAAGGCCTTGGTCATGGGCCTCGCACATTCGGGACAGGGTCTCTCTCCTCAGGATGGGGGTAGGGGGCTAACACTGCTGGGGCTCCCAGTGCTGCTGACGGGGTCCCTCCCTTGGGCAGAATTCTGATCTTCAGAAGTCTGAGTCAGACTCCGTGGGAAGCTCCCAAAATGTTCTTCTGCGCCTCTCCCAGAGGTGGGACTCGGGGCTGGCTGGCTGGGGGTGAGTGAGACGGCTGAGTGGCTGGCTGGCCGAGAGAGACGGTGGTGACCAGGGACGGCACTGCAGGCCCTAGGCACACGGAGACTTGAGTTCTCAGCCCTGGGGTAGTGGACGACCACCCTGCAGAGACTGTGGGGCTGGCGCCGGCCTGTGACCCAAAGACAAGCGTGGACGCACAGCTGTGGCCTTCTTGCAGGACCTCTCCGTTGCTAAAGGGTTACTGCACTGGCCGCATTGTTTTCAATCACTTCAGATCTTTCGGGGGGCGGGGCGGAGATCAGGTGAAAACTACATGAAACAACCTGTTCAGGATACAATCTTTTCACAAAGGCCGTTTGATTTCAGGGGCGGGGCAGGGCAGGGCACCTCCAGCTCCATTTCCCACCCTACAGGCTGGGACCCTGGCAGCAGCCGACGTTCTCCGAAGTGCTGACTGCACACAAGGTGCCCTTCTGGGCTTGTCGCACACGTTCTCAAGTGACTATCCTTGGGGGCCCCGCAGGATGACCCTGAGGCACGGGGGGCGGGGGTGAAGTGGCTGGGCTGAGGCCCTGGGAGGACAGGCAGAGTCCGAGCCCTTGGCCCTGCGAGCAACTGCGGGGCGAAAATACGTCTGTGGAAAGAATCACTGGCTGGATGGCGGCAGAGAGGGGTGCCTGGCAAAGGGGGTCTTGCGTGATGAGGTCCCCGTGAACCTCCCTCCTCATGCCGCCTGAGGGTAAGGTAGTGAGGTGTCATGGTGTAAGGTGAACGAAGGATCAGTCCACTTCTCATCCTTGTGCATTCAAATCTGGGCCAGGCCCTGAGGCTTTGGAAAATAGGCGTCGAAAGCCTCCAGGTTCAAGCCTTCCTGAAAGCTAAGGAGGGGCTAGCATGGAAACCCAAAAAATGAGATTCTGATGGGGAAATCTGACAATGGGCAAGTGCTGCCTGAATGAGAAGGGAACTGCCTGATGGGCCAGGCTGGTGAGACGCAGAAGGGGGCTCCACTGCCGATGGGGGACAAACTGCCAGAGAGCCATCCGTGTGTCCTGGCCGACGGACAGATCTCCAGAGTGGATAAGGCAGGCGGACCAAAGCAAGCCCACCCCGACAAGCTGAGGCCACACCGTGAGCCTCGGGGGTCCCGTACAGCAACCCCCCACTCCCCCCCGTAGGGTAATGACCCCGTGAAGCAGCAGCAGAGGCTCAGAGCCACGTGGCCACTGAGTCATAGGACAGAGTTCCGGCTCTTTCCACCACACATTCTCCCCACACACTCAGGACCACAAACTTCTAAACAACCCTAACAGTCCCCCAAAGTTCCAGTGATGCAGTCGGTTCCTCTCAAGTGGAACTGTTCGTGCTGTTTGCGCATGTGTGTGTGTCTGAGCGGGGCTGCAGGCCAGCACTGATGGGCCGCGTTCTGGGAGGCATACACACAACCAGTCACAGCCTTTTTCCCCCTTCTCTTAGCATAAAACCATCTTGGCTGGCTGGCCACAACATTTCCCACTGGATTCCTTCCATTAGATGGATGTCTCATCAGGTTTTGTTTTAATTTCACTGAGTCATCCAAAGAAAATGACTACACAGGGAATTAAAAAAAAAAATCTATAATTCTTCCTACTGGGGAGAAGTCTGCTCTACTTAGGAGGCACTGACATGTCCTCTGCCCTGGCTGGAATCTTCAGGATCAAGAGCTCCTCTCCATCTTGGCCCATAAGAGATAGAGGCCACCTAACAGAATGAGGGGTGAGATACAGTTCCCAGCCTCCAGGAGCTCCAAGTCTAGGAGAAAGAGGGCCATAAACAATGTAGCCACATACTATGTGCTATGGAGACAAAGAGGAGGGCTGCCCAGAGCCCCCAAAGAGGAGAGAAAGAGCAGGAGGTCCAAGCAAGACATGTGAAGAGCTAACATGGAGCCGAGTTACAGAAGGTGAAGCTTGAGTGGGGTACCAAGTCATGGTGAAGCCTATGGGACTAAGGTGTGGATGGGGTGCCCGCTGGGTTCACAGGAGCACGGCATAGGGTAGAGATGGCTATGCAACTCTGAATATGCTAAAAACCACCGAAACACACACTTTCAAAGGGTGAACATTAATGGTATGTGGAATCTACCTCCACAAAGATGTTTAAAAAAAAAAAAAAAAAGTGACTCGAGAGAATGTCCCAGATGGAGGGAATGTCCCAGGTGGGGAGAACAGGTAACTCCAGGTAACTCCAAGCTCAATGCAAATGCAAAAGTATCAGTTTGGGTTTTCAGCAGAGAATATAAGCTTGGGTTCAAAAGCAGTGACTGGGCATCAGGGTCCAGAGGCAGTGTTACCTTTCAGTTCATGTTCAGTAGCTACTGGACAGCTGACCTGTACAACCCAGAGCTTTCTGACATCAGAATAAATTAATAAATTAACGTAACACATTGTAGGGGATGTGCTGTCGGCCTGGAAGTCAGTGGTGGGTCTACAATGAGATGGGGCTAGACTCGATGGTTCCGTTTCCTCATCTTTAAAACGGAGCAACTAACTCAGATGGGTCTTTCCGTTCTCCAAGGCAGAGAGGAGACTGCCTGGTGGGGTGCTGGTGGAGGGGTGGCAGGGGTAAGGAGACCTACCCACCACGCTCTGTTTCGTTAGAGTTTTGTGTAAGACTTAGCTTGAAAGAGGGCTCTACCAATTTAAGAAGTGTCTGAAAGCCACCGGACCAAATGACCAGCAAGTCTCACAGTTCAAGACAGTCTATGAACTTATCTGACTCTCCAGGAAACAGAAGTCTGCGAAGTTCTTCCTGAAACAAAGACAACATCTACTGCGTGAGGCACTGTGGAGGATCCAAGAGTGACTAAGAACTGGGCCTGCCCCCCGGGAGGGGGGGGGGAACGGCCTCAGGACCCAGACGCAGCCAGAGGGAGAAGGAACAGGCTTCTGACCACAGGGGCCTTGCCCCTCAATTCCAATTCCAGGTCTTTCAGAAATTTCTCTTTGTACACAAACCTACATTACCCCCTCTCTGCCCTCTTCCAGGAGTCATCTCCCACCCACCGAGCCTTCCACACCAATTCTACTCACTAAAGGGAAGTCCAGGCTTTCGTACTGCCAATGACATAGATCTTCATCAACTTTGCTGTGCCCTTCATTCATGGGAGACCTGGTCCCCGGTAGTTAGCACACCATTGGCTTTTTAAGGGACGGGTGATGGACACACATCAGAACCCTCAAGCCCCTGAAGCATATGCAGGCTGCTCCCCCGTCCCTACCCGCGCTCCAGACCTACTTCCAATGTCAGGGAAAGCAGGATGGGCACAGTTCTCAAGTGCTTTGACTCTGTTCCCCGAACCTGACGTGTGCTCAGGGGGTGACCCAGGCACTCCTCATCCAGGGCCGGTGCCTGCCAAGCTCTCAGGAAGGAAATGCCTTCTGACTCTCCTCCAGGTCCTGGGCAAGCGGACTCTCTTTCCAACTCACTTTTCTGTCTCGTGTTTCTTATCCACCAGAAGGCACGACCTAACCTAGAGAGATACTCTTCAGACCCCCTCGGTGAAAGCTCTCCAAACGCTACCTAAAACACTGCTCCCTGGGCCGGGAATGGGATGCCACACGGTTCCCAAAACACAGAAGCTGGACAGACCCTCCCCACTTTGGGCAAGGTAAGGCCAAGGAAGGGGTCTTCATGCGTTTCTGATGAATTATGCCTCCCAGCTCCAGGGGAAGAGAACCCTGTATCTTCTTCAGCTTGGGACAGCCCAGCCTCCTGCAGCTGGACCTGATCCTGACCTAAGTCGGATTCCCTGATCTTGTAGTACTGCTGCCCACTCAGTACAACCACGGGAGGACTAAGCTCTTTTGTTCTTTTTTGTTCATTTTGCCCAAAAGGAAACCAAAGCGATTGTCTAATCCTTCACGCGTCCAGGAGTACAACAGCTGGGAGGCCAAGAGCAGCTGCCCTGGCCACCCAGAGCCAACATCAACGCTAACAAAGACGACGACAGAGCGCCTGCACGAATGACCCCAGAGGGACCCAAACTTCCCGTACGTAGGCAGAACAGAAACCAGAGAAAAAAACGTCCCCCAAACAAAAACAGGGGCTTGCAAGGAGACTTGCTGAGTGGCAAACCTTTTGGAAAAATGGAATTTTAAACACAAACACAAAAGGGCAGAGATTGGAGGGAGAAGCTGTGCACACAGCTGGGCAGCCCTTTAATTAGGAAAAGGTTTGCAAACCCCGTGGAGCTATGGTCGATTTTTCCTGGGCCTCTGGAATGGAAAGAACGTGGGAACCAATGAGTGACCGACAAGTTCGCATTCTGCGCGACACTCCCACCGAGAGTGAAGCCCCTCTCTGGTCAGCAGTCACCTTTTCAGCAGTTCTGGTGATCCGTCCCTTAGAGCAACAGAAGACTATGCCCTAGTCTGGGAGGAGCTGGACCTGCTCCTTCCTAAGGATGCTTCCCACAGCATGCACGAAAGCTCTTCTGTCAAGGTTTTAAGGCAGAAACATAATTCCAGGGAAAAGTAGCAAGCCCCTCAGCCCTAGGGACTGCATTTATTCCTTCCTTCCTTCCTCCCTTCTTTTTCTTTCTCTTTTTTTTAAAGATTTTTTTAAATTCATTTGACAGAGAGAAACACAGCCAGAGAGGGAACACAAGCAGGGGGGAGCGAGAGAGGGAGAAGCAGGCTTCCCGCCAAGCAGGGAGCCCGATGTGGGACTCGATCCCGGGTCTCCAGGATCACAACCTGAGCCGAAGGCAGTCGCCCAACCAACTGAGCCACCCAGGCGCCCCTCTTTTTCTTTTTTTTTTGAAGATTTTATTTATTCACGTGAGGGAGAGAGAGAATAAGAAGGGAGAATGTCAGAGGGAGAAGCAGACTCCCTATTGATCAGGGAGCCCGATGCGGGAGTCAATCCCAGGACTCCGGGATCGTGACCTGAGCCGCAGGCAGTCGCTCAACCAACTGAGCCAGCCAGGTGCCCGGGACTGCATTTCTCGTTTGCAGGTTAGTACATGGCACCTTCTTCAGTATTTCTCACGGACTTGAATATCCTGCACACGGACAGAAGAGGTGTAATAAGACAGAAAAATGATGTCCCCAGCTCCACTGAGGGCAACGCGAGCCTTCTGGACTCCCAAGTGGCAAAGGAGGGGCCAGTGGTTCTCCCCACACAGCCAACACCAACGCCGCTCCTCTTCTTTCTGGGAAATCGAGATGTGCAGTGCAGCATCAGGGCAGTGTCTTCTTCAACATTAGGTGCTTTAGCTCTACTTTGGAGGATACCCTGTGCCCTCTGGAAGTTATGAGAAGTTCCCAAATCTAAGTTAGAAAGGTAACAAGGATCAGAAACAAAGGCAGAGACTCTGCGCCCCTCTTCTCTACCAAAACTGGAGAGCTGAGAGCTCAGGAAAAACAGGAAGCCGGGAGCCTCCTCTGGGAGCCCTGGAGAGCAGCCACTGTCACCACCGGAGCTATGAGGGAGACACCAGGTGACAGAGCACCTGAAGGACCAGATGTAGACAGCCTGAGGTCCCTGTGAGATCAGACCAAAAGCGGCTGGTACTGACCGTTCCCTAAGGCCCTCAGTGTCAAGAGAGCCAGCAAGGCCACTGCTTGCCAGGAAAGAACTGACGGGTGCCCTTCCGGAGGCAGGCAGGCTCGTGGGGCACTTTAGGGAAGAGGCACTGTTTCCTAGCTCTAATCTTAAAATTGCAAATAATCAATCGCTGTCTCTTCCATTATGCAGCTAGGAAGTCTGAATGGCAACCAACGGGATCCTCAGCGAGACCAGAGTATGTACCCATCACCTGTTTTTGGCAAGCCCCAGGACTGTGGGCTCTTCAGACACAACACTATCCTCCTCACCACTGGGGCCCAGTGCTTCACCACGTTCTAGCACTCACAAGGGGCTGAGCATACCCTCACTGGCTGTCCATCTGTGCCAACACTGCGGATACAAAGGTGAACAGGGCAGACAAGATCCCTGCCTTCAGAGAGCTTCGTGGGCAGCAAGAGTCATATAATTAATCCAACTCAGAGTAGAGGGGAATCCCATGGCAGCGGTGACCAAGGGACAAGGTGGGGGAGTGAGGCCCAAGAAGAGGTCTGAGAGATAAGCAGGGCTGGCATAGAGAAGTGTTCCCAGGAAACGGGACAGCATGTACAAAGACCCAACAATACTGGGCACAGGACCTTCGGGAAACCCTGGTAGATCAGTATGGTTGGCGTGGAAGGGCCTTGCGGGAGGATGGTGGGATGGGCAGGGCTCCAGAGGGTCACAATGAAAACTGCATTTTGGAAAGGTCACTCTGGCTGCCGAGAGGGAGAGAGGGTGGGTGGGGGACTATAGGCAGGGAGGTCCAGAGGCTCTTAGAATAATCCAGTAACCCAGGAATGGGCAGTAGCAATAAATGTCCACCGAACTGCCCTTAATGATAAACGCGCCTTTGGCCGACAGGCTAGATGGGAGTGGGCGGCACCCCTTGGAAGCAACCGCCTCGGGCACCTGGAACCATGTTTCCACAGGCCTCCAGCAGCCCGAGCTGCACCCAGTGCTCCTGGCCTGCCTCCGTGCTGGACTCCCAGCTGCAGTTCTTCCACAAGCCACGTACGCTGCTTCCTGCGTTCACGGCCAAAACCCGAGAGGTCAGGTACTCGAGTTGAGGGCATTAAAGCGCACTGGTCACGGTGAGCAGATGTGGCGCACCCCAGCGGCCTGCTCCGTGCTGGCAGACAGCACCACCTCCCCGAGCCTGGCCACGAGCACTCGCCCACTGCGTGCCGCGCTGGAAAGCGCAGGGCGCTCTGACAAGGGACACAGCCGAACTGCAATGGGCCAGCTGCCCCAGCTGCGCCAGTTCCCGCGTTTCTCCTGCACTTGCTACTTGCTCTCACAGAAGCCCTCTGTCATAGCAGCCAGCGCGAGCCGTGAAGCCCCCCTCACCTGCACCCTGCGGTGCCCCAGCACACCCCCCCAACCCTCCCATCTGCCCTCTGAGAACGAGGTGAATTCACAAATCCCTGCACTGTACTCACAGGGAGACGGAGGCGTAGAGAGCTAAAGCAACTTCCTCGAGGTCACCTAGGTCTTGAGCAGGTGCGAGACCCAGCTAACTCGGGGTTTGCTGCCCCTCTGCGGCCTGGCCACCAATGCCGACCACAAGGGGCTGAGGCTTCTTGAGTTACATTCCAGCTTCTCAAAGGATCTCTGCCTCCTTCCCTCTCTTCCCTCCAACTCCATGGCTCAGGAGGTATAGATGGAGAGCCCTCCCTCTCGGAGTCCGGTGGGGGGCGGGCTGGCGGGAGGAGTGGCTCACCAACCACTACTTATGTGGCACAAATGACGTGGCCAGGCCCCCTGTGAGCCTTGGGGACAGGGAGCAGCATTGCCACATTCCACAGGTGCTTTGGAGTCAGGCCCTATCCCTGCGCTTGGGTGTAGGATCCTGAGGCAGGCTGGAGTCGGGGCTCCCCAGCAGGCAGAGTTCAAAGTGTGAAGGTCAAGGAAATAAGGTGTGAAAATGCTGGGGAAGAAGCAGTGAGCAGAGGCAGGTCCCCTACCCCCTCCTTACACTGGCCACGGTCAGAATGAGCGGAAATCCACTTGTAGGAAGAACAATCATTTCCAGCCTGGGGCAGATCTCCTGAAGGGTTTCGTTCTGAACCCAGACTGTTATTTTAGCTTCCAGTCAGTAGTAATTAAGTGTGCCTACACATTCCAGAAAGAGGAGAGAGGGAGATTAACGATAATTAAACCTCTTCTGTATTTGGCCCCGTATCTCTCCTCGAGGGGCCTGCTGTCACTTACTCCAAAGCCTCCATCTGATGCAACTCCTACCAGCACCATCTGTAACATCCATTCCGGTCCTGGCGTGAAGGTTTCAATTACACACAAGGTAACAGGCCCCCCAGGACCCAAGAGTCTGGAGTTTTACAAGCACCGTCCTTCCCCATTCTCCTGCAAACCACACAACCAGAATCTGGTTGGTGATCATTTGCGAAGGGGAGGGCACAGGGACAGCCCTTCACAAGGCCTCTCAAAGGCAGGTTCTGTGCCTGTTGTGATTGACAGGATCTCTAATGAACCTTAACCGTGAGCGCCGCAGGCCCAGGAAGGCAGTGACTGCACACTGCCGAACTAATGAATAAAAAGTGTCCCGCCTGATGAGGGCCAGTGACCCAAAAAAGGAGGGTCGAATCAATCTTCACCCTTGCACCCTTTTCTAGAGCGCTGACTCCTTAATGCAAGCAATGGGGAGTCTCTGGGGGGCTGGAAGGCACCTGCCTCCACCCTCCTAATAGAAAGAGACCAGGCACTATTTGGTGGCCGCATGCGGACCTGAAGGGCCACGTGATCGCCGCCACAGCGCCTCCACCAGCCTCCACCAGCACTTCGTCTCTGACAATGGAAGGCTAGAAGAGGCCGTCCTTTCAGCGTGGGAAGGGGAGAGCTCCACTCTGCGAAGACTGAATAACCTCCTACAGGTGCTAACGACTGTGATGGTATCTGCCAGGGACCTGGGGATGCCGTGGGCACAGACAGCATGGCGGGAGGAAACTGGGCATCTGAGTCCAATGGACCTGGGGTTAATCCTGACCCTGCTACTTAGTAATGAGCTGTGGGGCTCTGACCAGCTTATTAAGCCTCCCTGTTTCATCGGTAAGATGTGGCGTGTGCTTTAAAGAGACTAAGTATGTGAAAGGTCAAGAAAAGCCTTTGGCAGCTGCCAGTTATCAACTAATAACCAGGCAACCAGCAGAGTTTTCCCTCATTTGCATAATGGTGGCATCCGACTTGGGGCAAGAACCCTCCATGGACAGCTACCTGCTCTAAGCCAGGAATGGTGCTAGAAGCTTTACACACACCATGTCTAGTTTTCAGGGGCAGTGACGTCTGGCCCAG
Organism: Spilogale gracilis; assembly: GCA_004023965.1. Classification (NCBI taxonomy): domain Eukaryota; kingdom Metazoa; phylum Chordata; class Mammalia; order Carnivora; family Mephitidae; genus Spilogale; species Spilogale gracilis. The sequence goes on along the minus strand of PITA01008173.1, from coordinate 21,533 downwards.
CCCTGAGATGAGGAAGTCCCCAGCTCAGACATGGTGAAGCCGAGAGCTCAGCTCGGCGGGGCCTCCGGGTTTCCAGGTGCTCCCCCACACCCAGTCCGGGCCTCCTGACATACCAGGTACCTAGCGTCAGACTCAGAGGTCTGCTTCCCAGCTGAGAACCCGACAGGCACTCCATCTCTGAGCATACCAAGCAGGCCTCTGTAGCCTGACATAAAAAGGGTACATGGGGAGGGGGGAGATCATTCATTAGTCTGTGTCCAAGGAAATGTGCCAAATAAAAGCCCAAACACCCAGGCCGTGGCCACTGGGCCCCCCCCATGCACGCCCCCACACTGGGGCAGCAACACACAGTAGCAGGTGAGGTGCCACAGTAGCCTCCGCAGTGAGACACAGACTCGGGACAGGCTGGAGGGGAGTGCCGTGGAACAGGGAGGCCCACTGCTCATGACCTTGGGGGAGCTGCAGATGTGGACTTGGGAGGCTGGTTCCCGAGCTGGGGAGGGGGAGCCTGGGGGTCAGCTGGCAGTGAAGAGGAGGAAGATCATAGAGATGGGGGTTTGGGCTGGGACAAGAGAGCAGCAATCCGATGGAATGGAAGGATGTGGAGGCATAGAGGGCAGGAAACTGAACCACAGAGGGGGGCTCCGGAGGGTGTCAAGTCCCAGTGGCCCGCCCTGGATCATGTGGCACCCATGGATGGCTAAAGTGAAGGCGATGAGCTCGAGTGAGTGCGGAGGTCCTTGGACAGATCACACACCCCACCTGCTCCCCACCTGCAGCCACTTTGTTTAGCTCCCCCGCAAGGGCTTCCAAAGGACTCTGAGTGTTTAAATTCAGGGAGCTGAAGCAGGGCGCAGAGTGCCCGCCCAAGCTCCCCAGGGCAAGGAGCAGAGAAGACTCACGAAAGCCCGGAGCTTACCAATCCCCACCCCCTGGCCAGGACGGGACAGGAGGCAGGACACTCCCATCACCTCACTCGGTGGAATGACAGCTGTCCTGGCCACGACACGGGTCTCTGACCTCCTCTGCTGGCCCTGGCGCTGAGGGCAATGGCATCGCCATGCTTCCATCCCGTCAGAGGCATGCCCACTGTCGGAATTCACAGAAGGTGGGTGAATGGTTTCCAGGACCATCTCAGATGCCTCCCTGGGGAACCATCTCACCTCCTCCCTGCCAGGTTAAGCACATCAAGTCCCTACAACGGCACACTGGGTTCTGACCCCCGTGCAAGTCAGGATAGGGCCTGTCCACCTGTGCAAACACAGGAAGGATGCCAGAACCCAAGGCTTAGCAACAGGTCCTGGAGAGCCAGCGAAGGTAATACAGGAATCAGGCAGCATGGACTAAGGCCCTGTCTGTCATGCACGTCGGCATGTGACATACATCCCCAAACCCTCGCGAGGGCCCCAGAAATGGTTTTCTTGGAGCCTGAGCAAACTCTGGGAGGTGAAGCGACCTGCCTGTGCTCTCACAGCTGGAAGGTGATGGACGGGATTCAGGTCCCAGTCAGCCTTGCCCCAGCCAGGGAAGGGCACTACAGAGGCGACGGAGCCCAGCCCCGGGAATTCTGCCATCTGCTTGGCCCTCTCCACATTCTTACTGTACACAGCAGGTTATTCGGTCACAGACCTGACAGCTCAATGCCTCTTCTGCTGGTAAAAGGGGATCCTGAAAGTAGTGACCTCAACACAACAGGATCCATGGTGATGATCTTTTAGTTCTAGGCAATGGGGCTCAGGTTCTGGGGTTGTGACCATCTGGCCCTCACCTCAAATAAGAGAGTAAGAGACCCAGAGAAACCTGCCGATCACAAAGAAGTTAGTAACAGACCCAATCCTACAACCCGGGTGTCCTTGACTTTCTTCCCACCTTCCTATTTCCCCCACTGCCGAAGGAGCTAGACTTCTCTGAAGCAGTTCTCTATGTGAAGAAACCACAAGGAGAGCTGTGCTCTTTCTATGCCACTTTACCAATTACAAGAACTGTAAGCCTGGCTAACACGGCCATTGCCAAAAAGGGTCTAGAATCCAGATCATTGAATATGCGGGTTATAAACCTTTCTAGGAAACCAATGTTTTTCAAAGTGGATTCCATGAAAGTGAGTTAGAGGAATGCTAGGTTCAAAACAATGCTGTTTTTAGCTGCAGGACTCCTCAGAATCTTTAATAAGACACCATGGGTGGCTCCTAGATGGCAGAGCTGGCCATCTTTCCCCCCACTGCTCTTGGTTCAAGAGGCTCAACCACGGTGAGCCGACTGATTTCGTGGCAGTTAGGCAACACGCAGGTTGTAATCCAGGAAGAACTTCCATCCATCCACTGAGCAGGAAGCCAGGTCATCTGTGAAGGCCCCTTTTCCAGCCATCCTATCCTGTTTTAGTTTGCACTCCTCAGAGAGGACACAGAGGATGTGTATGAGACATCTGCACTGTTCCCTCCAGGACTCACCTGTCTGTACCTGGCTCTCTGTCCTAACAATGTATTCCCCCTTTCCTTTTTAGTGGAGGTGTCTGCACACAGTGGCTGGGAACCCTGGCGTTGGACTGCCTGGGTCTAGTTCTTGTCTCCACTACGGCCACCCGGTGACCTGGGCTAGGATGCCAGGCCGCTGTAGCTGCTTCTGTCTGGTGGGAACAACAGTGACAGCCAGAAGGCGCTTTCTTGAGATGGAGGGAGGAACATTCTTTGTCGTAAGTGGCAAGTACTTTTCTGAGTTTGTTTTATTTCGGCTTTTAAGTTAAAATTGCCTGTGGTCATAAGCCACCCTTTTGGTGTCTCAGGAACAAGGCCTCACCTACTGGCACCAACCACCGTCCAGGCTTTCCCTCTGCTTCTTGCCTGTCTGCTTCCTGTTAGGCCCTGAGGCGGGAGGAGCACGTGCCAGGCAAGAGATTCTTAGCCTGTCTGCCTTCAACATTTTTAGTTGTTTCAGCAATCTGACTGAATAATCCATTATTTCTTCCCAGTGAAACACAAACGTCACTTATAATCCATCCTAAGTGCCTATGGGACAGGGCCTGGTGCGGACTGGGCTGACTCTACTTGTTTCTGCTCTCGGGTCTGGGCTCTGCGGCAGCTGTCACACATGGCCCACCTGCCCCCACGGTCGTCCCACTGCCAACAATGGATCGTGTCCTCCAACCCCTGGTGCCTTATGCTGTGTGTTGATCCTGGCCCACTTGATTTAAAGGCAGTCACCTTCCTGATCCATCCCTGTAGCTCCTGCAGGGCAAGAACTTGCTTTCCCTAAAATTTCTAGATATGCTTTATTACCTGAAAAAAGAGTGGCCTGCTACTTGTGTTTGGACAGAGGCTTTTTTAAAGAGCACGCCCTGCACACACACACACACACAGGGCACAGTGTGAGTGTGTGCATGTGCACATGCGAGCTGGGGGACAGTTACTGGCAGCCTCACCCCTGCACCGCTACCCCCACGGAGTCCACTGCCCTCCACAGCCAGGCCAAGCAGAAATCAGGGAGCTGCGATGGAGCTTCGAACCACAAGAGGCAAGAAGAGAAGTTTACAGAGGCTTTTCTCTGACGCACTTATAGGTTCCATGGCCACAAACAACTCCTATCACTAATTTCTCTTATAGTTTCATGTGAAGACATCATTTTAGCAGGACATACAAGAAATGACATACTATCCCGGTTTCACCCTTAAGAACAGCAATCCAGTGGGCAATACACTGAGTCAGCAACTGGGCTCGACTGGCCCCCGGGGGCTCACGTCTGGTATGGGACATCCTTGCAGTCCTCAGCTATGAAAGGGGACTTGCCCACTCACCGTACAGAATGGCAGACAAGGTTAAACCAAGTGACACATCAAATGTATAATAATGTCGCCCATATACATCAGCGCCTTGACATCGTGGGTCTCCATCAAAGCTACTTTTCCATGTCATTCACTGAAAAAGACTTTAGGAAGAATGAAAAGTGGGGAAACTCAAATTCTGAATCTGAGCCCAAACACAAAATCTCTACCTGAACTTTAGAATTTCCTCTGAAAAACAGCACAAGTGAACCGGGTGGTTGACATCAACGACGACAGGAGACTGTTTTCAAATACCCAAGTTCTGGAGCATTTCAAGAGCCTGGCCCTAATGCCATCTCCCCTAACTGCCCTAGAGCGGCTCAGGACCAGCGGACACGTCATTCTGGTGTCCTGGACAGTCCTGGCTCCTCAAGGAACACATGCGCGTAAAGGAAAGCAAATGGACCCTGTACTTTTCTCCTTCATTCACTTGGCTTCAAGTTTTAATTGTGTGGGCTGCTGGCGCAAGAGGCAATCCATCTCATTCTTAATTGGATCAAATGAGGGCCCATTCTTCTGCATAGAGGAGGCCTCATCAGAATTTCAAATAACTTCCTAACTATGAGGGAGCAGGTCAGGGGAGGGCACCCCAGGGAGCCCCACTTCCCCTTCCACGCCAGTCATGCCCTTCTGTCCTTGTTTACAAGGACTGCCTAGCTGTCACCCTGACACAAATCAGAGGCTGCACCATCAGATGGCAGGGTCCTGGCCTCCACCAAGAGGCTGGGGTCATGGGAGGCGATCTTGCTCCAAAGAGGCAGCCCTGGGCGGGGAACAGGGGGCCAGTTGGGCACCTCGGTCCAGGGGCTGCTTTCTCCCCTCCCTTGCTTTTAGTCCCCACAGCTGCAGTCCATTCAAAGAGCAAAAACACTTGCATGAGAAGTCTCCCCACAACTTTCCAAGGAATGGAGTTCATTAAAATACTGCTGGAGGCCCTTAGCTGGAATGCTTTTCCCCTTGTAAAACGGGAACTGCAGCTCAGAGTCGCCTATAGGGAAGCTCAGGATAAGCTCAGAAACATCAGGGCAACAGAGACTGAGCAGGGACTTTTGCACAATAACCAATTATTCAACCCATCCCCCCCACCCCCCCACTCCTGCTCCAGAGACAATATCCGGCCCGGAGAGAAAACTTCCCAGCAGACCCTGGGCAGACCCTACGGCAAACAGGAGAATAGAAGCAAGAAACCGAATCCCTCTGCCTGACATAAACCGGCAGGGGAAACTTCCCTCGGTAGCAGCGAATGGGGTCTGGCATAGGGCTCCCAAACCACCATGCACCAGCCCGTGTATCCGTGGTGTGTCAGTGGGGCACCCCGGACCTACAGCTCAGTTCACAGGTGCCCAGCAGGGGGAAGACGATGCCCAGCTTGGAGGCCCACTTCCCAAGCGGGAAAAGGCCAACTTCCCTGAGCCTCAACTTGACTTAAGGCTTCAGTGTAGAAAGCATTCTTTTTATATTAAACTGTCTTACATGTGGGCATGTTACAGATTGGAATGTGATTGTTTAAAGAGAAGAAACAAGAAATTCTCTACTCCAGGCAGCCACTTTGGGATTTGCCCCCAAACTTCAAAGATGTGTATCTGCTCAGCTCTCAGGAATGCTCTAGGGGAAGAACCTGAGGAACAGAGGAGAGGCCAGGTGAAAGGTGGCCAGCAGAGCGTCAGGGGACAGGGCAGACACTTACTGCTGCCTGGGCACAACCATCAAAAAGCCTGGACCACCTTTACTCAAAAGTAAAGACGAACAAACGTGCCGACGTGGGTAAAGCTTGGTAGACAGAGTGCCAAGTAGGCTGCAGCCAAGTGTTCCTTCTTCCGGAAGAAGAGATGCTCCATTCCACATGGCTACCACTGGGAGAATAATTTCCAGAACTCGTTGGTTCCACCATTAAAGACTAAAAATTGAGTAACAATGCTTAGCAGAAATCAGACAGATCACAGTATTAATGAACCATTAAATACAATATTCGCTTTCACTTCAGCAATCACAAATGTGTGGAGCTTGGCTTCCCCGGCTGCTTGACAGAGTGCACGTTCTTAGAGACTTAGAGCTCATTCGCCAGGCCCCCAGTGCCCAAATGCACCCCATGCTCCCTAACCTTCTGACCGGTCAGGCCGAAGAGATCGCTTGCTCCCTGTAGCCCTCACGCTGCCAAGAGGTGGATGATCCCTGCAAGGCATTCAAAATGCAGGTCCTGCTAAGGCCAGCGGAGCGAAACCCCGCACCCAGCTGGCCCTTTCTATTTCTGGAGGGCAATTCTGGCTGCTACAAAGAGGGATATGGTACCACGAAAACCCACCCATGCTCTCAGCTCCCCAGTCTCTTCACCCCTAACCCACAGGCTGGCCAGAATGGCTCAGGGGCTTTCCTAGCTGATGTCCTCCCTTGGGCCTGAGTGAGGTCTGGGGACACCCATGAGCTGGACCTTCAGGTGGCTATAGCACAGAAGAGAGAACAAGTTAAAAATGAAACAACTAACGTTTGCAGGCAAAGAGACTCCTGCCTGGTTAAATAGATTTAGGGCTATTTTTGGTCTGCTCTTTAAAAGGGCAAAGGATGGAGGGATGGCCTGCTGGATGCCAATTTGGAGAAACAAACTCCTTCCTCAGCTCAGGGCTCAAAATACACCCCCCAGCCAAGTTTCAGCTATTACCGCCAGCATGCAGAGTAAAGCCATAGAAGGTCAAAGTGTAGGAAGCCAAGGGAGCATCTAAACATCATGTGATTCTTGGCCCACATGGACAAGTGGGTATTTTTGAAATGGCTTAATGACGGATTTCAGCTGGCTTCACTCTAGCACAATGGGATTAATATGTAATAAAATGATGTTCCGGCCATCTGCAAAGGAAGGTCATTTCCCACCAACCCCAGCATGCACCATAATCCCCAGGCAGCAAACGCTCTGATGCTGGAAAGAGAACAGAAGAAGGAAAGCTCATCTGGCACGATAAATTGGGCTGCCTTGGCCTGTCTGCCAAGCACACGCTGCATTTCTCTTTCATGCGACTCTGTAACCGGACCGCTGGTGGACCGGATAAATTCCCCCACGGTTCTCTGGCTTCAACATCTAAGTCTGGCCATTCCCTTCATGGAGAACGCTGGCAAATCGGAACATTCTTGTCAGTCTTAAAACTGGAGACTTCTCTTGAAAACAACTACCTCCCCTTCATTATTTTAGGCAGGTGAGCATGGGAGGAATGACTACAATCTGCACCGAGCAGTGCACTTGCTGCTCTGAAAACATCTGACTGATCCCAGATTACGTGAAGCAAAGGCCTGGACCCACTGCTTCTAGACGGACCTGGAACCGTGGGAGTTTTCTGCCACCATAGCTCTGGGAAGAAATAAAACTACAGGTGAACTTCAGAGACACAGCAGTACGCTCAGCACGGACCAACTCTTCAAAGAATGACGGAATTCTGCAGACCCAGTTAAAAACATAACAACCCCCCACCCCCACCCCCATCATTCCCAGGGAAAAGAGAAGAAAAATAGCAGCAATGAAAGGAAAACATTCAAAGAAGTAATCTCTAGGACTGGTCATATGACCTTGTACAAAACCAGCCCAAATGCCCCTCATACACTGTGGTGCAGAGCAGGGACCTTGAAGCAAGGCCACTAATCAAAAAGTGGCTTTTGAAGCATCTCAGTATAGTTTTAGCAAGGTGTGCTTTACCAGATCCTAATTCGGTGAAAAGCCACGCTCCATTTCCATTCTGACATTCACCATACTTCAAATTTAAAAATTAATGAGAACACTGATTCCCGAGCCCATTCTGGATGATGGGAATCTACTAGGGTCTCCTGTTCAGCCTCAGGAGGTATAAGGGGACCAAGGCTGGCCTCCACACAACCTGGCCAGGGGCAGTCTGCACCTGTCCCAGCCCCCCCCCACCCCCCGGCAATGGAGGAAAGTGAACTGCTAATTCCACCCGGCCAGGCTGAAGGAGGGAACGTCTTCCAGGTCTCTAGCACTTCGGCTGTTGTTTTTAATGACAGGAACTCTAAATTTTTCTCCATAAAACAGATGTCTTAATATATTTTAGATTATTAATGAATTATTTAACATTTTGCCCCCTATAAGTTCAGACAGACACATCAGGAAGACACCCTGCGTTTCACCTGTCATTCTGGGTGCGAGGGATTCATGCCAAGGGGCCCAGCAGCACTCGCCCCCGCAGAAGGAACTGGGACTGCTGAGGCTGTGGCTTGGCTTCTTGCTCAGTCTCAATCATCCAAAAGGGGCAGAGTGGTCCGATGTGCATTGAGGGGGGCTGTGAAAACTGGCCCAAGCACTAACACAAACCACCACGTGTCCACCATGTCCAGCTCAGCCCTGGGCACACGACAACCCAGGTCTGCCTCCACCCCCGGCTCCTACCCGTTCTTCAGAAAACTAAGTCGCCAGGGAAAGGCGGTGTGTTCCGACGGTGACCGTGGGAGGCTCCACAGCACGTCCCCTCTCAGGGACAGGAACAGTGTGGCACCTCGCCTGGGGTCCAAGGTGCCTCCTGCAAACCGCGTGCTGGGGCCAACCTGGGGGGGCACCCAGGGTGTGGTGAGGTGCGAGACAGCTCCCAAGGATCTCCGTCATGCACCCTCGGTGCTGCGGTTTTCCTGCCAAGCCCAAGCACCCGGGCCAGGTCCAGCAGAGACAGCAGCTGCCCAGGTTCCCGTAGAAGAAGCGCCGTGCCCACCTCAGAGACAAGGGGTGACCAGGGGGCCGCAGAGAAAACACACTTCCATTGCCGTGCCATAAGAACAAACAGCCTGCTCAACACTAAGAAGGGTCTACTGAGAAACATTCACTCATTTCTTCTGTTTGGTTGATTTCTAAAATACAATGACAGCTCCGCTGGCACACCAGGTTCACACTCAGCCAAGCATGCTTTCACGCTGAGTTTCAAGACAAAGAAGCCTCTGCAGCTGACCCAATTAGGGATCGGATCACCCCCTCCGCCTTCACCTACCTCTGCCACACAGAGAAACATCTCCAACCAAGAGAAATGTGAAGCAATACAGCACCCCCAGGCCACTGCCTTGTGGGGCAAGGAGTCCCATCGGGCCAAGCAAGCAAACTGTGCAGCAAAGCGTGCTGAGGAAGTGGGGGACGGTGATGATCACCATGGTCTCAAGTTCAAGCCCTCCCTCTGACCTGCCAGGACCCACCCTGTCCAACTCACACACTATAAGAAACCAGATTTACCAATACCACGTTTGGACTGATGTGGAAAAAACCAGGAGGTCTCACATCTAACTCCAAACGTACGGCTTCTCCAGAAAAGTCTTAAGTCACAGAGGGTTGTCCTCCCACAGGGCGACAGCGAGCAGGTGGAGCTGGGGGGCCACTGCCCTTCCAGATGGGGTCTGCCACCACAGCCCTCGCAGGCACTCAGTCCACCATGGGGCAGATGGCGCCTCCCTGGGCTCTGGGCTCTAACCCCAATCTGCACGCTTAGAGGCCTGTTTGCCTCATACTTCTACCCCCTCTTTCTTTCACACCTGACACGTCTGCATCAGCTGGGACCCATCACATCCTTAAGTCTACCTTCTTCCCTTCCATCACAATGGCCTGTGGCTGCCTTTCTCACCAGGGCCACTGACCTCAAGAAACCACCCCCTCCTCACTTGCGGGGCTGTCACCAGCAGAGGCCACAGGTGCCTGTGAGCACACACACAGCCGCAACGACAGGCTGGGGGCTGCTGCAAAGTCCTTTCCGTGAATGACACGAGGCTCCTGCAAGAATGCTTCTCCCAGTACCATTGCTCTGAAGTCAGATGGTGGAGCGAAGCATCATTACAGCACATGGACACGTCTTCAAACCTCTACTAAAGACGCCTCGTCGATGAGGCACGCCTGACAGCAGATCACGTCCCCAGAGCCAGGTGCGGCAAACACAACAGAGGGCCTGGAGCTAGGACCAGAGCCTGAACGCACTGGCCAAATAAGCTAGTAACTCGGCCAGCCTCTTTGGGCCTGACTTTAGTTTATGTTACTTCTTTTCAATATCTCCCATTGCTTGCCAGATTTACTTAAATATTCTGAGGCATTTCAAATAATATTATGGTGTCAGTTAACCTCACGCATCATTTTGAGACCAATCACTCTGAATTAAAAAATAGATATTTAAAAAATAGACGTGATGAACTCTTTGACAGTCCACTTCTGCATTTTGTACCAAAGTGGAAGTAAAGCCCTTAAAGTATTTTATGGGGTAGATTTTGTACTGTCTGGGCTGGAGGAACTTCCACGACAGCAAAGAAACGAAGAAAGCCTGGCATCAGGCACTGCTGAATGCCTGCTGGGTGTGTGTGGCCTCTTCCTCCTCGTGCTGCAATGCAAGCTTCTAGAACCTGAAAACATGCAGCTGGGGCGAGGGGACAGATTGTGATCAACTTCCGAGCTCCTATCTCGGGCTTTATTAACCCAACTAGCTCTGAGAGACAATGGCAGGGAGGACTCTCAGAACTTAGTGGTGGTGGTGAAAGGGTTCTTCTGGGTTTGGAACTCCACACGGAAAAAGGCACACAGAGGCAACCAATTATGAGCCACAGCCCAGATGAAACCTTATGAACACAAAGCTCGTACCAGGTCGATCAGGTCGCTGAGGTTCTTCTCGATTTGCTGTGGAGGCAGGCGCCTCATCAAGTCCAAGGCACAGTCCAGCTGCTGGTCACTCTAGGAAGAGAAAACAGAAGCATCTATGTCATTCTGCCAACAGAAACACTGAAACCCTTTTTTAAAAAGCATCCTTGGGGCACTTGGGTGGCTCAGTGGGTTAAGCGCCTGCCCTGGACTCAGGTCATGATCTCAGGGTCCTGGGATCGAGCCCCACATCAGGCTCCCTATTCAGCAGGGAGTAGGCTTCTCCCTCTTCCTTTGTCCTCCCCTATCCCCCAGCTCATTACTCCCTCAAGTAGGTAAATAAAATTGGGGGGGGGCACCCTTGCAGTTTCAGCTTGCCCGGGGTATTCTAACACCAAGGAGGCCCGCAGTGCGCCCTCCAACACATCTCTGGGGTGGGGGCCGGAGGCGCGGGGAAACACAGGCTCTGGGACAGCATGATCTCTCTCATGTGGAGATGTCTGGAAGATACTCAAAGCGGGAAGTGGGCTGGAGTTCCACCGACACCTCAAAGCCCCCCGATGCTCCTGTTCCGATTCAACGGACCACGGGAGATGCAAATGCAAATGTGTTATCTTCAGTTCGGCCCTGCAAGGGAGCATGCTCAAGCAGCAAGGCAGGCTTCCTCCTCTGCTGCAACCTGGCCATACGAATCAGGTAATGCCAGCAGACCGGGGACCAAGTGGCAAGATGCGTGCCGAGGTTAAGTGGTTCGCTCATTCAACTGAAGCCTGGAACACGTCCCCAGGTGCCAGGCCCTTGCAAAGGTGACCAAGATCTGGAGCAACCCCGGTCAAGAAGTGGCTCCAGCTGCAGAGCAGACAAGTGCAGCAGGCTGGGATCACTGGTGCCACAGGGGCTCAAGACGATGAAGACCACACTGTGTGCTCCCAGGACTCACCTCACTGGACATTCAGGCCGCAAGTATTTACTCAGAACCACCATGTGCCAGTCATCATCAATGTGATCAATAATGGAGGCGGGGAGGAGGAGGAAGGAACGGAGTGGGGGTAAAGGGAGAGTAAATCCAGTGCTCAGTGGGCTGTGGCACAGAAGGCTACAGCTCAGGAGGTGTGACAAGAAAGGTGAGCCAGGTGGCCCAGGCAGAGCAGGGAAGACCACGGCATGCCCCCCTGAGGACAGCTGAGGCCACCGGAGCAGCCGACAATGCCCATCAGCGGCACTGCCTGTGCCCAGACACTTCTCAGAATCAACATGCTAAAGAACCTTCATAAAACATATAAAGTAATCCTGGAAATGCTGTAACTGTAACGAAGACGACCATCGACGCGCTAGAGATATTAACACAAAGAGGCTATGGGACAAGGACCCACCTTATATTTTACCTAAGAACTAACACATCAAGTTAACTGGAGGCTATTTCATTCCCAAGTAACTGATCCGACATATACAGCAGGTTGTTTTTAAAAAAGAAACAATAAATCTGACCCCTGTTGAAGGAGGTTATCAGAGACAATTTATTCTGAGATACAAAGTGGCGACTACCCTACAAATACACACATACTCACTTGCCCCAGGAAAGGTGCAGCACTTGTCTGTTCAGTGAAACATCATAGCAGTCATGAATTCCCTGCTTGGGCCACCCCTTCTGTCCAGCCACCGCCCGGTGACACGGGTCCTGCCTGCTGGCACGGGGCGACATTCTTAAACCACTGCATGGGTTGAGAACGCAGGTACACAGAGTTGCCTCTAGAGAAACTTATATTCAACTTCCAGTTCTGCTATCCACTAACTGCACCCTGGGCAAATTTCTTAAACTCTCCAAACCTCGATTTATCCATAAAATGGGAACAGTATCAGCTTCATAGGGTTGTTGCAATGATTCAGTATCTGTAAAATTTTCAATATGCAGTAGTATGTGTTTGGGAGTATTTTCTGTATATGTGTACAAATACAGGTTTTAAGTCTTTTAAAAGCTTTAAAAAATATCTATCTATTTTATAACATCTGCCCTACCCAACCCCACCCTGAAGTCTCCCCTGTCGCCGTGAACTGATGACTGGCACTCTGTGCTCAGACTCCATAAGCTCAGCTGTGGAGACCCCCACACCCCCACGGCTGTGTCCCAAGAGAAAACCCTAAATGACTCCAAACTAGTTAAAAAGATGTAAACTAATGGGCCAAAGACCTAAACATACACCTCACTAAAGAAGACTTGCTGATAGCCAATAAAGAATATGAAAAGACGCGCCACATCATTTGTTACTGGGGAAACGTAAATTAAAGCAACAACAAGATCCCATCATACACGTATCAGAAAGGCCAAAATCCAGAACTCTGATTGCTGACGAGGATGTGGAACAACGGGAACTTGGACTCTCCGCTGGTGGGAACACAAAACGGCACACAAACCCCTTTGAAGACAGTGTGCCAGTTTCTTATAAAAGTAAACATCGTCTCGCCACGCTACCCAGTAACCTCACTCCTTGGTATTTACGCAAAGGAGCTGCAAACTTATTTCCACACAAAAACTGGCACACAAATGTTTATAATAGCTTTATTCACAACTGCCCAAACTGGGAAGCAATCAGGATGTCCTTTGGCAGGTAAGTGGATAAACAACCTGTGGTCCATCCAGACACTGGAGTATCACTAATGCAAAAAATAAGCTACCGAGCATGAAGAGACACGGAGGAACCTTCAATGCCTACAACGAAGGCAGAAGCCAGTCTGAAAAGGCTACGTAGTGTAGGGTTCCAACCCTGTGACACTGGGGAAAAGGTAAAACTACGCAGAGTCCAAAGAAGAGTGGTTGCCAGGGGCTGAGGGGGCGGGGGGAGGTAGTGAACAGGCAGAGCACAGTGAAGCTGCTCAGCCCGCTACTCTAACGATGGATCTGCATCATTAGAACTCTGTCCACAACTGCAGTCTGTAGGACACCAGGGGCGACTCCTGATGGAGGCAAAGGACTGAGTGATTCTGCGGTGTCAGTGTAGGTTCAGCAACTGGAACTCTGGTGGGGAAGGCCAGGCATGTGTGGAGGCAGGGACTATAAGGCACTCTCTGTACCCTCTGCTCAATTTTCCTGTGAACCTAAAACTACTCTAAAAAATTACATCTATTGAAAAAAGACATATATGAGTGTTTCTCAACTGGGCTTGATTCTGCCCTCCCCACAAAACCCCAGGAGAGATCTGGCAATGTATGGAGATATTTTTTGGTTGTTCTCACCCGGCGTGGAGGAGCTAACTGGCATCCAATGGGTAGGGACCAGGGATGCTTCTCAACATTCTACAGCGCAGAGGACAGACCCCAACAACCTGACCCCAAACGCCAGAGTTGTTTGAAAACCCTGCTTTAAAACATTAATTTTAGGGGGCGCCTGGGCGGCTCCTTCAGTGAAGCATCTGACTCTCGATTTCACATCATCTCCTCAAGGTCCTGAGATCGAGCCCCACATCTGGCTCTGTGTTCTCCAGGGAGTCTGCTTGGGATTCTCTCTCTCCCTCTCCCCTACTCTCACTCTTTCTAAAGTAAACAAACAGACAAATAAATAATCTAATATACAGGGGTGCCTGGGTGGCTCAGTCGTTAAGCATCTGCCTTTAGCTTGGGTCATAATCCCGGGGTCCAGGAATCGAGCCCCACATCGGGCTTCCTGCTCTGCAGGAAGTCTGTTTCTCTCTCTCCCACTCCCCCTTCTTGTGTTCCTGCTCTCGCTGTCTCTCTCTCCATCAAATAAATAAAAATAAAATCTTTAAAAAAATCTAACAAATAAAATGCTCATTTTGGGGGTGCCTGGCTGGCTCAGTTGGTACAGCATGTAACACTTAATCCTGAGGCTGTGGATTCGAGCCCCACGTTAGGTGTAGAGATTACCTTAAAAACAATTAGATCTTAAAAAAATAAAAAAATATAAATATAAATTAAACAATCACTTTGGGGGAATGCAGACTCCCAGACTCTGATCAAAGCCAAGGATCCAGAAAACCACACAGAGAAACATCTTATATATAATTGTAATTCACAGACCACTCATAACCCCCAAAATCTTGTGGTCTTCAGAAATATTCTCAACTAGATATTAACAATAATCTTCCTGAGAACAAAAACCAAATTCAGATAGAAGTAAATTAGCTACACTGAAACCTTCACCCAGAACATACAGGGAGTCAGAGGACATAAACAAGAAACTGAGGTATGTTATCTAGGAAGAGCAAGCAGAAACTGGCAGGAAAAGGGCAACAGGAAAGGATCTTGTGTCCACCCTTCCATGGAGCCTGCTCACACCCCCTAAACCAGTGCTGCTCACAGCCTTGCTCCCTAGGGCGCCAACGGCAGCCGTCTGCCCAACCGGACCTACTTGAGAGCACTAAAAAATACTATTGAAAAATGTTCTAACTCCTATTTTCCATAAATCCCAATGAATTCTAATTGGAAATGTTTCACTGTACATTTCTAGGGCTAAGGACATTTATCATTAAATTAGGAAATGACTAAACGCCTCCCAGAAGCGAAGCAAGATGGCGAAGTTTAATGACAGCTTGTAAAGAGTTAAAATTAGAGTGGAGCCCTTCACCTGGGAGTCACCCCAAGCCCTGAGGGGTTCAGACAGGGCACAACCGGAGAGTGAAGAAAACACAGATGCTCCGGAACTATGGGCAACAACAGGGGTGACCCCAGAAAGGGGGGAGGATTCCTGCCCTGGTTCCTGCCCCTAACTGGCTTTTTATTTATTGTGTGGATAGTCATCCTGTGACTAAGGACTCTCCCCAGGATGGTTCCTTCAAACCCTGAACAGCTCCTAGATCCTTCCTTTAGATAGTGTGCTTCATCAGATCTACCTCCCATGAGTGGTGGTTTCCAGGCTGAAAGGTAAATAGAAAAAGAATGACCCATTTCACTTCACTCTCCAGAGTTTGCTGCCCATTCAATTAGTCATTCAATCATTACTTCAGTGTTTCCTAGGTGACAAGCACTGTTTTTCACGCTGAATGGTGAAGAAAACAAAGCTCCTGTCTTCAGGAACCTACACTGTGGTCAAAATTCATATAGGGGAGAAAAATCAAGGAACAGTCTTTGTTAGGATATCAAAGAATAAGAAAGGGACGGTTACCCAACTTTAGGCTGGTGAAGCTCTCAGGGATCAGGTTAGGTGTTCTGGGTGGGGTGAGTGTGTGTGTGTGTGTGTGTGTGTGTGTGTGTGTGTGTGTGTGTGTGTGTGTGTTTAAGCATATAAACTAAGTTATGAAAAACTTTACTTTCTGCTAGCTTTTCACACAACTTCAAGAAAAAGCACAAAACTGTTTCAATCACCCTACGACAAGTAAAACAACTGTTAATGCCGACTAGACAAGAACAATTTTTCAGAATAATAAGTTGATAAAACACTACAGCTTAAAAAACTCCTAAGGAATTCAGACACTTGCTGGTATTGTCTATCATCTTGCAGGCACTAAAAGCCGGTCCTGTTAAATGAAGTAAACGGGCACAGAAGCATTTGGAAATCCTCATCAATTTATTCAGCCCCTTGGCAGAAATGAAAGGACAGGACACGTCCCAACCTGTCCTAAGCTCAAAGTCTCATACAGTGAACATACCTATACAGAAAAAAACGAACAAAGTTACAGTGAAGATGATACGAAGGGGTACAGGAAACCTCCCAAGACTTCTCAGGAGCAGGGGACCTGAGCCGACGATCACCGGCCGCGTGCACCCAGGAGGGTGCCAACATGGACACTCCTGCAGGGGCAGTAGGATAAACGGGCACAGCGAGGCCCACGCGGGAGAAAGCTGCGGCACTGGGAGGTGATCGGGGCCTAATCGTGAGGGGTCTGTGGTCAGGCTGGTTTCCCCCACAATGGCTCAGAGGGCAGCAGTTTCCCCAGTAGGCTCCAGGCCCAGGCCTAAGAGCTCCTGTCTCCCAGCAGTTGTGCCTCCTTTGTAGGTAATGTTTTCTGGCCTTGAAAACTTGAAAACCTTCTTCTTCAGAAGGATTAGGAGCCCCTCAAGATCCTTCCACAGAGAAAGAACAGGAAGAGCTGTGCGTCTCAGGTTACCCAGATTACACCGACCAAAAGAGGCCACACGGAGATGTCACGTGGCATGCTCCTCTGCCCACTGAGAGCTGGGGTCTACCTACCCCCTCCTTGGAAATGGGAGAGCTTTGGCACCTGTTTCTATCGACAGAGACTACCAGAACTGATGATGTGTGATTTCTGAGGCCAAGCCATCACAGACCATTCATTCTTTTACCTTGCCTGCTGAACACCCGGGCCTGGAGCCCCAGGCAGCCACGTCAACAGTTCGCTCGCCTGCAGTGGCCATGCTGTGAGGAAGCCCAAGCCAGCCCGCACAGGAGAGCCACATAAAGGGACCATGAGACTCTCAGCCAGCCCCTCAGATGCCCCTCTTCCAGCTTCAGCTGTCTGACTGCAACAGTTCAAGATCCAAGCCAGAACCACCACCCAAGCAAGGCCCTCCTGAATTTCTGGTCCACAGAAAGCACCGGACGTAATGATTACTGTTGTTTTAAGTCACTAGGTTCGGGAGGATTCTGTTAGTTGGCAATAATAACCAATACAGGAGGGCATCTCTGTTGACTGTTGGGGGGACCGTCTGGCCAGAGGGAGGGAAGGGTCAGGGCCTTTAAGAGGCAGGACAGACAGGAGGACAGTACTTACTGGGAAGGGGAGGAAGCTCAAAAAATTGGTGAGGACTCCGTTTTCTAGGAGGGACCACCTGCTAGAAGACAGCTGAAGCCTCGTTAGCGTGTGTATGGTTTCCGTGTGCCCTTTTCAAAACACACTGTTTATAATTTCAAGGACAAGCAGTTACTCCAAGTGCGTGGATTTCTGAGCAGAAGTCCTGCTTGGCCTGCTCCAGTAGCCAGCTGAGGCAGCTCGGCTCTTCCTAGCAGCTGTCCACACATAAAGCACCACCCAGAGCTTCAAGGCCCTTCCAGTCTGTTCTCAAGTTCATCACCATCTTCCCTCGTTCACATTCCCGAGAGGCTTAGCAAGTTCTTACTTCGCAGGCAGCACAAGGGTAAACTGCGCTGGAGCCCAGGGTGATTTCCCACAAATTTAGAAGGCTACCGTGACCGTGGCTTGTCTTGTCTAATCTGTGACCCGACAAGCGACTCTGGAAGAGCTGAATTATTTTCTGCCAGGTGGCCGGGAATAAGTTGTGCTGGGGGCGACGTGGGGCAAGAGTCACTAGCCAGCCCAGCCCCCAAGTCATCTGCAGGTCCCGCTGGAAAACTGCACATGTAGGTTAATAAAAAGAAAAGTGTTTCTTCCGCTGACTGACTGCTCTGTGGTTGACTCTTCCGGGAGGGACATGGCGGCAAGGGCCACGCACAGAGGGAGACACACAGACACAGCGTTCCCTCCGGCTGACTTCTCCTTCCCACAGGAAAGTCCCATACCCTCTGCTGAGCGAATCAAAAGCCGCAGTGAAAAGGCATGTGGCAGACTGAGGCCCCTTCAGCCGTGCAGGGTCTCCTGCATTTCATCACATGAAATGGCCTTTTCTAAAAACGGAGGGGAAAACCACCCAACACCAAGTAACTACCTTACAGGCAACGGTTTGGTGGCAGGGCCCAGGTGACCTTGACACTCTGGAAACACGGAGCCTTTACAAGTCTCTAGTCTCAAACAACTCTATTAAGGTCCCAGGATGGGCCTTCCAAGTTCACGTAAGTCCTGCCCTCTCATCTTACAGATGAGTAATGGAGTTCAGAGAAAGCCTGGCAAGGCCACAAAGTCCATCCGTGAGCCCGTATTTCCACACTGAGAGGTTTCCTACTGCAGGCCATTCAGTCACCCAGCAACCATGCGAGTGAAGGGCAGGCCCTGGGGACAGTTAGAGTAGTGAGACGTGGTCCCTGCCCTCAAGGAGCCTGTGACCCAAAGAAGACGGCCACCAGGAAAAAGCAGCAGCAAAGGATGACACCACCCTGCTCAACACGAGAACTGCCCCCATGCTGCTTCTCCCATGACCACAGAGGATCGGGGAGCCCCTCCAGGGACAGCTGAGTACCAAGCTTGTTTTAGTCCAGAAATATGGGAAGCCTCCTAAGGTGTTTTACAGGGTCCGTGTGCTTACAAAGAGGATAAAACAGTGGGCAGTTACACCATTTCTCACCAGCCAGGGGACACCCTTGGCAACAACCATTCCCAGAACCCAGCCCTGTGTCTGCTCTTCTCTGGGCACACCTCCCTCACCTAATATGTTGCACCTAATCTACTACGAATGTGGGCACTGGAAGCCTATTCTTGTTTTAAAAAACCAAAACCAAAACAAAATCAGCTCTGATGGAAGGAATAAATCACAGGTTCTTAACTTGGGGTACAGTCACTGCCCCACTGCTCATGGGCTCCTTGACAGTTTGTGGAGGGGTGTGTGTGTGTGTGTGTGAGTGTGTGTGTGTATCTGTGTGTGAAGGCAGGGGTGTGTCTATATCTGTGTGAGGGAAAGTAGGGGTGTGTGTGCATGAATGTAGGGGTGTATATGTATGGGTGTGTGTGTATGAAGGCAGGTGTGTGTGTGTGTGTGTGTGTGTGCAAAGGGGTATATGCATGAAGGTGTGTGTGTATATATATACGTGTGCACACAGTTTTCCAAGGTTTCATAAGGGTCCACAGTTTTCTTTCAAAGAAGTCTAAGCTCTAAGCCTCTGAAGGCACAGATGTGCTCTAATAACAATAAAAATTCCTATTCTCCCACTTCACCTGCCGGGTGGAGTTCCATCAGTCACTTGGAGCCCTGGTGTTTGAGACTCTGGGGCACAGGCCCTCCGACTGCTGCCCCCCTCCCCACCGCGGGACCGGCACGGAGTCTGGCCTGCCCACTCCCTGTAGCCCATCCTCCACTAAGGGCAGGGGTCCTTCCCAAGTGCAAGGCACATGGCTTATCTGCTAGGACTTTTACACAACAGTTTGTGGGGACTCAAGGGCCCTTTTCTCCCTGATTTGTTGCTCATTTGATGCAGGTTTTCCATTTGGGCTGCCAGGAGTCTCTAGTAAGGTAGGCGGAGTGTTAGTTTCTAAATCATGAAGCACCAACAAAGGAGGGCAGATTCCCACAAGACCCACTCCACATGTGCCCCGGCCCTATTCAGGATGGAGTACGGGGGACCCACAGCTCCCCTCAAGCCAAAAGACAAGAAGAGTGGATCAAATTCCATATTTACCCCCAAAAGATCTTTCTTCTGTTCTGTACTGTCCTCTCCTGGTCTGGCTTGCTTTCTGAAGCCCTCTGGCCAGGAGGACACCAAAGAGATCTCCACCAATTCAGCTTCTCTGTATTTACTGCTGTTCCCAAGCCCATCGAGGTCATCGCAAGCAAACAAATGGGACAGCCCTCAGAGAGTCCCCCAGATGACCTCAACTCCCCACCCAGCAGTGACAATCTCCAAGTGCCTCTCTCCCTGGTACATTCATTCCACAGCAAAGCTTAGCAAACTCTGTAGAGACTCTGTGTCAAATACTCCAACAGCCATCAGCTGACGTCTCCATTACAGATGCCCCTTCAGGAAAAGCCCCCAAATGAATCACGCTCAGCAGGTGGAGCTCTACCTTTGCTGGAGTGTGGGTTAACAAAAAAGGTTCTGGACAACCAATTCAGTGTTTACAGTCCAAAAACCTCGAACTGCAGAACACAGAATGGTTTCTCTGCAGGGATCAAAGTTTATTGGTCAACTTGGTGGAATGGCAAAATTTCTCAATAAGGCATCAGCCATCGAGTCCCAAAGGAGGCACAAGTGTCAGAGCACCTTCTAAATGGCAAAGAGGAGTCCCGGCTCAACAAGTGCAGCCCGCATGCCACCTCCCCTGCAAGGCAGAAGCCCTCCTCCTCCTGCAGCCTCCTCCCCACTGCCCACCCATGCCCATACAGCCCACCATGCAGCAAGCTGTCCTAGGCACGGACGCTCGGCTCCCCATCTACCTTCCACTCAAAGGCAACTGCTGCCTGCTCTTTTAAGACTGCCCCGCATAGCGGAGGGGATGAGTTCACGGAGGGAAACACCCCAGGTCAGATGACAACTGACAGCACCACTGTCCGCCAGATTGCTTACGCACTGCTCTTGGCTCTGCTAAGGAGCCAGCTGAGGGGAGCGGAGCATTTTATCTTGGGTGTGCCTCCCTCTACCTCTCCAGATTGTTTAAGACACAGAATCAGAGAGAAATGTTTAGCTAAAGGGAGCCTTAGAAACCATCTCATCAGCAACTTCTTTTAAAAATGAGAAAAACTGAGGCCCAGACTTACAAAACTAATTCAGATTTATCACACAGCTAAAAAGCTAATGAACCAGGACCAGAAAACAAGTCTCTTCATTATATAGTTCAGTGCCTTCTGCCTACATTGTAATTCTAAATCAAAATTTAAGACTGGGAATAGATTCATCCCCTCAAAACCACTTTTTTTTTTTTAAAAAAGATTTTATTTATTTATTTGACAGAGAGAGGCAGTGAGAGAGGGAACACAAGCAGAAGAGTGGTAGACAGGAGAAGCAGGCTTCCCGCTGAGCAGGGAGCCCAATGCAGGACTTGATCCCAGGACCCTGGAATCATGCATGACCTGAGCTGAAGGCAGACACCTAACAACCGAGCCACCCAGGTGCCCCCCAAACCACTATTTTTAATATAATTCTCTATTATTAAAACAATGGTGTTTTATTCATTTTTAAAAAGATTTTATTTATTTGAGAGAGAGAGCAAGAGGGAGAAGCAGACTTCCCGCTGAGCAGCGAGGCTGATGTGGGACTTGATCCCAGGACCCTGAGACCATGACCCGAGCTGAAGGCAGATGCTTAACTGATTGAGCCACCCAGGTGCCCTAGAACAATGGCGTTTTAAAGAACACTTCAATATCATCCATATAATTTTATTTTCCAAATCAGTCACTCTTAATCAAGAAACTTAGGGGCCTACTAGGAACCAGGCCCTGCACACATGGGTTTTGGGGAAGCCTCACCATGGCTCCATGAGAAGGGTACTCTCATCCCAGTTTTGTAGGTGGTAAACCAAGTCCCAGAAAAGTTAAGTGACTGGCCAGGTCCCAAGCACTGAATGACAGAGAAGGACATGGACACACACGGACAGACACACACACACACACACACAC